>JAUTCZ010104220.1:0-15118 GCA_032273805.1 Melanodrymia brightae
GTGGCTGGAATGGTTTTAACAACCCAATCAAATGACACGTTATACCAATGTGGATAATTTCTCAGTGAGAAATTATGGTATTTATTTCCCCTAGTAACAGTGCCCGCTGGGGTAATAAATATGTTTATGTTTTGTTTTGATAACTATATAGATGATTATTTACAATATAATTACTCTTGAGGATACGTCAGGTCAAAGAACCAAATGAACTGTTTCTCAAAAACACGCACCAAGGGATGGCAAACTACTGTTACTTGTCTGCAACCCTCTTATGCTGAATGTAAATAAATTCTGTTCTGTATTCTGTTCTGACTGGATCAATGCTGGGTCAACATACGAGTACATGGCTATAATTATTACACTGACCTGTGGACTGAAACAACTATCCAGATCACAGAAGCACAAAGCAATAGAAAGCTCAAGGGCAGCTAGACCATACGGTCTTGGTACGACTTTTAAAGACTTTTTGTCAGTGCCGTAGCTAATTTTGTTATATTATAAGTATTTTTTAATAATTACGAGAAACAACTTAGAAACATTGAGAATAACACAAGAAAAAAAATATATATGGTCCATTGATGTAGCCAGCTCGAGGGTACTTCTTACTCGTAGAATGCAGGAAATTGCCTTTCAGAACATCTAATTTTCAAAACTTTCAATGTCCTCACCCACACCAACCTTGGCTATGCCAATGTATAGTTCTTCGTCAAAGAAATTAAGAATCATGATGCTGAATTATTAAAATGACGCAGGAAAGAACCCAGTGGAATACTATTTTTGGTACGTTAATATTTCATTCATTTACAATAGGTAAAAGTAACTTTACTTGATATTGGAATTGTGTGATTTGCATCTATAGATGGGTTGGTGGTCATAGACTGACTATATGTTTACTATGCCAGGGCCGAGTTTGAATATGGATGTCACCGTACGCGTCATTCAGTGCTATTTATAACATGTTTCTGTCTAACAGAGCATTTCCAATTATTATAGTTAGCATTTACTTACAATATCAATATACACTGTATGTATATCATATGTGTTTCTGGTCATCCAAATCGTTATACGTGTAGTTGCGAAAGTAACGTTAATAAATAAAATGCTCTATTAACCATAAATTTGTTACAAATAATATAGCATGGGATGGCAAGCATCTTAAAACTTTGGAATGTGTCTTTAAAAATAAGTGGCTATTTGTCAATGAATGTTCCTGTTGTACGATCGTTTACGAGATTTTTAGTGTGCCATTTTGTGTTAAACGTATTTCCTAGTTCCGATCCTGTTAATATCAAAGTTATTTTTTTTCGTCCCGTACGAAATCTTTACCCATCAACTGAATGAGCAAGAAAATCAAGCGTTAGTCATCCCCACTGTTTGAGGAACATGTTCATTCCCCCAAGATAAGACTTAATTCTACTTATTCCAAGACTCTCAGACACGGTGAGCTTATTCACTCGGACTATCCGCCACGGAACGCGTTCTCCGCATCGATCGTGTTTCGCTTAAGTACACTACGCGAGGATTTGGTGTTCCGCAGCGTAGTAAGGTACCAGTCTTCCCCAATGCGCGTGTTTAAATTAATGGCTCCAGTAATGAATTTAACATTTCGCCCTAGGAACTTATTTGAAACAATTCAGCAGAATCATGTCTTCTTGTATGGCTGGGAGCTAAAAACAACAGTTTTCTAATATATTGAAAAGGCTTCAAGAGCAAGACAACTTAAATGTTTTAGCTCTTGGGCACGTTGTGCGATGCGAAATTGAATTGTCATTAACGATTGGTTAATCTGTGTCGGTTTAGATACTAGTATGGTGTCTCTGATTTGGTGTTTGTGGTTTACACAGCACCAAAATGTGTTCAGATGTATACTTCTCGATTATAATTTGACCCGATTTATATGCATGTAGCCAACGTTTGTCAACCCTTTATTTTTCGGTCAAACTACATCAAACCACGTGCTAATGTCTTAAATCCATAAAGATTAATTTGATTATTTAATCCGTCTTGTTATGACTTATGATATGACCGGTCTTGCAATCCTGCCGGACTTGTGTTCCTTTTACACTCGTGTAATAATTTCGAAAGCCTAGATACACCTCTGACTAATTCACTGTGTATAAACTATTAACAAAAGATACTGCATCTTGCCTCGTTTACTATTATCATAATTAGCAGACACATCCTGGGGTTGAAAATCATTATAACATTATGCTCCATGCGTCTGGATTCGCCCTGAATTTCAGTTCTTAAATGAACATTGATTTATTGTTTCTCTTCTGTCACCTACCGACAGATGGTGCAACGCTGCTATTCTATATCGTATTAAATTTTGATGCACTCCTCATAATTCAGTGTGTTTGCGTCTTTAGAACAGATGGCGAATCGCGAGACAGGAAAAGAAATGGAAGAAATCAAAGGATAAACAAAATTGGGTGGGTTCCATGCCAACATGCGGCGGGTTGCGTTGTGTCAGTTTATTCACAGGATTCAAAGATCAGGAGCTTGTGGTTAACAATGTTTGTCTACAGCCCATGACGATCAGTATTACAATATATGTAACGGGGGGAAAACAGCATTGCGTTCAATAGGGCGAGCGCTCGCGAACAATGTGACTGGTACTGATCGTGTACTATATCATATCACATTCATTTAATGTCAGATGCAAACACGGGTGACAAAATGTTTGGTCTCGGTAGCAGAACGCTCGCCCTATTGAACGTAAGGCTGGTTTTGTGGGAGGTTAAGGGAGGGTGTGTGTGTATGACGTCTTTCATTTACAACAGCCTATAATGTAATACTGGTAATAATAGAACTCGTATAGAGCGGATCTCTAGAATCATCCATTTGCTCCCCCGCCCCTATTATCCTCCCGTCCATCATCCCATGTCTGTCAATAGCGAAGCTACCATTAATTAAAATACTTAGCAGATTTGATTCAAGCTTGATTGAGTGCTCTAATTTAAGATTAACACGTCTGAATTTGTTAAAATTACAATTCTCCTACAGGTTATTGATTAGAATATGAATAATTTACGTATATCCAATGCGTTTGCAGTAGATTGATAGCTTTCTTGGGCTTTTGTCCACAATAATTGTGTTACGTGTGCAAAAGTTCATAAAGACCACCACGCACATAATTATTATGTTGGTGCCAAACGTTTTCCCTACACTCAGCCTGCAGACAATAGCGAGGTATTCGTATGTGTAAAAAGCAATTTTACGTAATATAATGATATTTTAGCATTTCTGTTGATGTTTAGAATCATATGGTAAATCATTTAATGTAAGAAATTATCTAGATAAACGAGCACAGCGTTTTCTCTTCTGTTAACATAGCGTTTAGTTTCGTACAACTCGCTTCACCTCACAGTCACGTGATCGCGCAATTCGCGCGGAAATGGCGAGTGATTCCGCTAAATACTATACATTTGAATGACCTGAAATACATTGGATATACAGATTATGGGTATTGTAAGTAAAAACGTTTTAATTATAATAACTAAAATAGGCTGTATTACCAGGAAACATGTTACAATAGCATTAGGAGCGCAGGTGCAGTGAAATCCAGCGGTAATGTACTTTTAATACGGATGTCACAGTACACGCGCGACCACGCGTTAGCAGTCTAAACATGATCACACCTCTTAGGTGACCTTATAATTATATAGATTTCCATACTCTTTTTAAATATTTACTTTATTTGAAGCAATAATCACATTTGTTTAGTGTTAGCAATCTAAACATGATCACACCTCTTAGGTAACCTTGTAATTATATAGGTTTCGATATTCTTTTTAAATATTTATTTTATTTGAAGCAATAATCACATTTGTTTAGCATTAACATTCCAAACATGATCACACCTCTTAGGTGGCCTTATAATTATATAGATTTCGATATTCTTTTTTAATATTTATTTTATTTGAAGCAATAATCACATTTGTTTAGCGTTAACATTCCAAACATGATAACACCTCTTAGGTGACCTTATAATTATATAGATTTCGATATTCTTTTTAAATATTTACTTTATTTGAAGCAATACTCACATTTGTTTAGCGTTAACATTCCAAACATGATCACACCTCTTAGGTGACCTTATAATTATATAGATTTCGATATTCTTTTTTAATATTTATTTTATTTGAAGCAGTAATCACATTTGTTTTCGAACCTTGTTATTATAAGCGAGAACAAGCCCTTGTGTTGACACTATCAGTAGCAAACGCCGCCCGGCAGATGAAAGCCATTTGACCAGGAACAAGTATAATCAGTATGTTTGGTCACATTGTTAAGGTCCATCAGGCTACACCATCTGTCAAGCAATAGGCGCGTGTCGAGGAACAAAAAAAAATATAGAGACATTTCATCCTTTAAATGGAGATGCTAATCAAAGATCTGTGACCCAAGGGAGGTCATTCTTGGAGAATGCAATAGAGTGGAGCTTGGTGTGACACTCTCAAGGCACGTTGGCCGACAAGATGACCGTAGTTGACAAAGTATGGATGACCATTGTATTAAGATCGTATTGGTTTTCACAAACTACAAAGAGAAGATTCACAAGCCGTGACTTTAAAGGATTATTATAGTCCCACAGAGCAACACACGTTGGCTGGCCTTTCTGGCGCTGTGCATACAGGTCTGGGCCCGCTGGTACTGGGTTCGACACCCGTGTCAACGAATTATGTAATTTTTAAATCAAGTAATTACTCCAATTCTGATTAAGTGCACAGCTAGGCGCAAAAATACGGGTTGCATATCTTGATTTTACATTTGGGAATACGTCTGTGAAATTGTCATCGTTTCAGCGTGCATGGACATGTAGGTAATACACTGACTCTGAGCTCCCAACCGCATGCAACACTGCTATGTAATATAGGACAACAATTTTTTTTTTTTAATTAAAGATACGTGTAAAACACATGCACAGATTCATTCGTTCATGAAATTCATATTCGTCACAATGAGCGGTATGTACCACCCTGTCACTGGGAAGCGGCGTGAATAAAAGATAGCTCGTTACTAAAAGGGGGCGGGTTTCTTCTGCTTGTTTCCAACCCACGTTATACGCGGCCACTTGTCGAAGTTAAATCTTCGATTTGGGCGTCAGAAAATATAAAGGAGCACATAAAGTGATTATAAATAAATCAAATAATCAATTAATATTTACGTTATACAGAAACAATAAATTATTGTTCGGGGTTTTAACAAATCTTTGCCTTTGTGATCGCAAATTGATCCCATGACTCACTCACTCACAGCGTTTTAGCACGGCTATATTTGAGTGTGTGTAATACCGTTAAAATAGGGCGTTTGGTTGTACATGTATTATAGTTCAGAGCGGGACGTATAGCTCAGCGCAAGAATTCCCGTCTGAGGTTGGGTGGGACGAAGGATCGATATCCGTCGGTCGACCTGGTGGTTTATTTCCAGTTCCAACCAGTGATCAACAAAATAGACACACACGCACATACATGCACGCGCGCACGCACACACACACCTCATCAGTGGACCAATTGGGATATTTCTCGTTCTAACCAGTGATCCAAGACGTGGGTGCGCTATCCTGTCTGTGGGAAAGTATGCATAAAATACTCATTATAGTTAGTTTGTAAGAGTAGCCCATGTGGTGGCATCCGGTTACTTCTTAGACCATGTTTCGATATAACTGTCTGTCTGACATCCAATAGCCGCTGATTGTTAAACTATGTGCTCCCGTTGTGTATTTACACAAACCAACTATTTCTTTACTTTTTACCCATATAGAAATATCAGTATGTTTTTCTTTTTATTGACATTTTGGAAGATGCGGAACAAAGGCTGATGTGGGCTATATGATAATTATTTTGTGACAAAATCCTGTAACCTATTCCCTTTAATTCAAATTCTAATCTTTTTGACAACAAGTGTATACAATTTCAAGAATATCCTCGCTACAGTTCATCAACATAATTATGATATTGAACAGTCTCGAAACTGTCATCAAAATGTTCCGTCTGACGCCAGTGTTATTTTCTTTTTCATTTCACCACAGCCAGAGGGAATTTCACTTTCGATGACCTCTCGTTTGATGGTGCAGATTATTTTCATCCTATTCTAGAACAAAAATGTAACAAAAGGAAAAAGCAAAATAATAATCACAAACCTGTTGGGAAAAAAAACCGCCTAACGTTTTCGTTTTGAATAATACTGAATTGCTCCTAGCTTTTGTCGAATGGTTTCAAATAACCCAGACAGAATAAATGAGATATAATTATCATAGTTTCTTGACCTTCTCTGAAACTGGAAGCAGATAAAGGAACAAATTGTACTTTTAGTTTATATTAAAGACCCTGAATCACCGAAATTGGCGCCAAACGTTTCCGATCTGCTGCATGTGCAGCTGCTTCGACTGCCTGTCCAGGATAGAAGTTAGTGTTTAAACAAACAAACTTTATCTTTTATATTCATTTTCTTGCATGCAGGGATTGATTGAAAACATATTTTATTGCTTTTAACAAAAGGATTACGCACAAGTTTCACAACAAATAGTGGCCATTTTGAAATTCAAGATGGCGGCTCTCGTGGACTAATGAAACATTGCCAACATTGGTTTTCGTACACACTGATGGCTTCATAATAATATCTGAAAGTTTCAAAGAGTATACCCCCAACATTGCATAAGGGGACCAGAGCCACATGGACTAATGTTGGGAGTGATTAAATACAATTAATACATGCATATCGGTGTTTGTTGTTCATTTTACTGTAAATTCAGAACGCATCCATTTGTAAATAATATACAGAATTGTTGCACGTTGTCACTTTGCAGCTGGTTATTTGATTAAAAATGAAAATTTCGCGAAGATTGACGGCTAAAAAAACACTTCTCGTGTCAGTGTTACACACATCAATGTTTACTCCGCCGCAGATTATAATGAAAACCTCGTAAGTGCATTGATTTCTCGTTATAGTGATCAACAGGCACAATCTTTCCGCAAAAAAGCCCACATGTAAGAACATAATGAAAATTGATTAAGCACCAGTTCCTAACTGTAAAACGGCTCGGTCGACAACAAACACGTTTAGCACGGGGCTGTTACACTCACTGACTAGGTATGCCGTCAATGAGAACAGAACAGAACAGAATTTAGTACACTCCAGCCATTCCACAATGGCATAAGATAAAAGATAACGTTTGTTTCTTTAACGACGCCACTAGAACAAATCGATTATAAGTCAGTGGACATTGGATGTCAGACGCATGGTTATATTGACACACAGTCTCAGAGGAAACCCGCTGTCGCCGCTACATGGGCTACACTTGCCGAAATACAGCAAGGAGTCTTTTATATGCACTATCCCATAGACAGGATAGCACACACCACAGAATGTGATAAACCAGTCGTGTATCACTGGCTGGAACGGAAAATAGCCTATAAAATGTGTTGCGCTGTGGAGGATCGATCCCTTGACCCATCTTGCCACAGCCAGGCACTCTACCTCTGGACTACGTCCGCGCCTCACAATGGCATAAGAGGACAATGAATAATACATAATTGTTTACAATGACAAGATGGTTAACACGAGAACACATAAACCGTTGGGTTGACAAGAAGACATGTTTCGCACGTGTATGCGTCACTATAATTATACAAGCGATCGAGATATACTAGTTTAGCAAGTGTCGGACACAGTGTTCACGTGGACGACAATACACTTTTAACACGTGTATATCACTGTATTCATGCGAGACACAATGGACATGGTTCGCACGTGTGTGCGTCACTAGTATACAAGCGATCGTGAGGTACTCGCTTAGCACGTGTCAGACACAGTATACACGTGGTCGACGTGACACGTTTAACACGTGTTTGTCTCATTATTCATTCGAGACACAATGGTCATATTTAGAATGTGTGTGCCACAGTGAGCAAGCGGTCGACAAGATACATGTTTAACACGTGTTTATGACATGCATACCTGTGGTTGACTAAAGACATTTGTGTCGCATGCATACGGGATACAATATATATGTTTTTCACGCGCGTGGCGCAGCGTGCACGAGCACGAAGAGACATGTTTCGCACGTGTTTTACTTTGTGGACGAGGTGACTATCGCCTGTGTCTCAGTATGTAAGCACAAAAATACTGTTTTCAATGTTTAAAGGATAACTTGTCACAGAATTTTGTCGTTGGAGTAGTTGACTGGTTCCGATAATATTACGTTTCCATAACAACCAAAGGGTTTGAATAGCACTCAATAAAGAGGTATATGGAGTTATATTATTCTTAAGAGATATTATACGCAAAAGTTGCAAGTTATAGCAATAATAATAATAATAATAATAATATCACTGACTAATAGCTTAAAACTTATTTTTCTGAAACAACACATTAATACAATTGTACAGCTTACTTACACTCGATGTTTTTTTCATAAAGTGACTAACGAAAACAATTCGCTGAAAGTGCTTTTAAGCTGAGTGGGGACAAATATATATTTCGTTTGTGGTACTTGTATTATCGTTTCCTGGTACATGTTTGTTTTACTGACTATAACACTCAACAGTATTATTGGAGATATCTCTCAACTGATCGTGTCTTATTTACAAACTACTTAAATATACAAATATACATACATCCTACAAGTCAAAAGGTTAAGTATTTCCACTGTAACATACAGGTAGCCAACACATGAAAGTTAATAAAAGCTGAGGACAGGGATGGGTCAAATCGCAAGATCCTATTATCTACTATAGGCTTACTTGTGTTTTTTTGTTTTCTCTCCCCCACCCCCCACCAGTATAAAATTGTATTGCAACATGCTATGCTTGTCTACACTTACCTGGGTAACATTGTTAAACAGGTATTGCTGATATATATGAATAAAAATATTTAAAAAAAAAAAAATATATATATATAATGAAAGTAGACAACAATGATGCGTAACCACGCAAACAAAAATTCATAACAGTTATTCAATCTAATTAAAATCAGATCCATCCATCACCCGCTTGCTTATTATCCACTGTCTGTGAGCCCGAGGAAACTCTTAACGAGGTCATGTCCAGATCAAATTGAACACATTGTAATGGACGTTTAATTTTACAAACTATACATCGCTGCTTATTCTGCATGTGATCAATGTCTTTTTCACATCACGATTTTAATTTCAGATAGGCCACAGCCGTAACTAGACCCTTTATGTATCTTGCCAAACATTCCGTGTCTGTCTGTTAAACACCGAATGTTTACCAGTCGATAGCGTGCGTCTCGATCTGATTAAACGATTCTTTAGGATATCGATAGTGCTTGCGTAATTGAAAAACGCAATGGCTTCATATAACAAAACGGGACTTGTATTCCCTGAGAGTAAGATAGGAATTATTTCACGTTTCGCGTTAACTTTTTCCATGCAAATATTTTTCTTGACGCTATGGCGTTTGCGACTTGTTTGATCTGTTAACAGTCCATACTCGACATTCAATACATCAATTTGGTTTAAAGCTGTTCTACTATGAGAGGAACACAAGACATAACCAAAATTGCTAATTTAAAGGCACTCCTTTAAGACGGATGCCACTTAAAGGGAATCGCTCACCAATTTGGCGAGATAATAGGCATTACGTGACAGAGGCTTGCAGCTCGGTCTCGAGGAGCAAATAACATTGGGTTTCGCTCCGCTGCATCTCAAGTATTGTAGACAAAAATTCAAGGACCATATTAAGTTACTACAAAAGCATTGGATATACATATATTGATATTTTAAGCAATAAAACGAAAGTAAATGCAAATTTTTGTAATACAAATGCTCTAAGAAATATGGCATTACTATCACGTACGGTGGCACTCGTCTTCAAACTCGGGACTGTCCCTTTAAGCTACTGTAACAATGTCGATGACTAAAAACATATATGAAGGATATACGTATATTGATATTGTATGTAATAAAATATCACTAAGAATGGCTGTATTATCCAGAAACAGGTTACACATACATGTATCATCAGTCTTCAGGCTGGGGCGGGACTGAACGTAGTCTAGAGGTAGAATGTCTGCCTGAGGCGGGATGGGTCGAGGGATCGATCCTCCACAACGCAAAACAATTTATGGGCTGTTTTCCGTTCCAGCCAGTGATAAACGACTGGTTTATCAAATTCCGTGGGGTGTGCTATCCTGTCTATAGGATAGTGCACATAACATACCCCTTGCTGTTTTTCGGTAAGAGTAGCCCATGAAGCGGCGACAGCGGGGTTTTCCTCTGAGACCATGTGTCAGTATAACCATGCGTCTGACGTCCAATAACCGCTGATTTATAATCGATGTGTGGCAGTGGCGGCGTTAAACAAACTTTATCTTTTATCAAGCTCGGTCGTGTGCCTTTAAATACTAGCATCTCGGTTTCCATTAAAACGTGAAACCTCGCAACTTCATCGCACTAGTTTTGATACGATGACGTCAGTAATAAGAACATAAAAAGACCTTTAGGGTGAAGCGGCGTATTCTTTTTGCAATTATCTAATTTATTTCTGCAATTAGGTGACAAAATGATCATCTTGCCGTAGGCCACTCGGCGTGTCATCATATCATATTTAACGGATGTGATTTCCTTACAAAATAGAGTGCATATTAAAATTTTCTCTTCAACATTCATTATAGTAGACAAAATCGATGAGACAAAAAAAGAAAACTTAATTTACCGGTAGTCATTTGTATGTGATTCGGAGCGGAACATAGCTATTTGTAACATATTTCTGGCTAATGGTGTATGTTTTATTATTAAAATTAACGTTTATATGGTAAGCAAGACGATTTAAGTCAATATTAATTTTAATTATTAGAGACATGTTATCAATAGCATTAGGCACTCGTGTCGTAAACATCGTCTGTCATGGACATAAATGTAATATCCTCCAGATTCACACTTAGGGTGTCATCATTCTTAACAATCGTATTAAATATGCTGTATTAGGCAAACATGTAACACATAGAGATTATTATACGAGCGGGTGTCATACTGATTTTACGAAACGAGTGTTAGAATTCTTGTAATGCCCGAGCGAGAGCGAGGGTAATACATGAATCCTGGCACGAGTTTCGTAAAATCAATATGACACACACGCAGGTATACTAATTTCTTTATTATCCATACCATTTCGAACAGTGTTTCCAATTGTGTTTACAAACAAAACTGCCATGGCGAACATATATTTAAATTTGCATAAAAGACGTCATCAGGCGCATGCATCTCAAAGCACAGACACATTCATATAGGTCTAGAATATAGTCACAACTAGTTTTCTTATGGTTATTATACAACTCGTGTAATTTTCACCGAGTATTTATAATACCAAAAAAACCCACTTAATTTGACGTAAATGTAAGCAAGAACAATAATTATTATCTTGGCGAAATGACGTCACTGAAGCCATGCATTTCTCAGTAGTCCGGTCGACCCAGTTATGACGTGTTGTGTCGTTTGTAACCAATGAAATGTGCCGTAGCTTTAGGGCTTATCTTTATTACACGTGTGTTTCGTATGGAATTTACGAACTCGTTTATGCTTAACTATATGGATAATAAACAGCATTAGATGCATATGTTCGGTGGCACTCGTCTTCTAACGCGCGACTGTCCCTTTAAACATTAAAAGTACAGTCCCGTGTTTTAAGATGAGTGCCACCGTACTTACGCATCTAATGCTATTTGGCATGCAGCAAACTTGGTTAAACCCAAATGAGTGAATAATGATATACGTCGTTATTTTCACTGGCCTGCGTAGCGTAGTGGTTAACGCATCGGGATTAAGACTGGTAGGTACTGGGTTCGAATCCCATTCGTGGCATATTGTTCATCCCAGTACAAGCTCTAACCCAGGTGAGTGCTCTACAAGACTCCGTAGGTAGGTGTACTTCCACCGACCAGTGCCCAAAGGTCATGGTATGTACTGTCCTGTCGTTGGAAGTTGCATATAAAAGATCCCTTGCTACTTATCCTACTAGCGCTAAATTATGTCCTGCACAGGCAGTCGAGGCAAATAGACTGCCTGACCATGACAGAAGTGCTTGAACCATAACTGGAAATAAGCACGTAAATAAGTTATAACTAATACTGGGTAGTTTTCTATATTTTATGTGTTAACATGTTATACATACTAGTATCACATTGTAATGACACGTGTATATTATTGCAGGATACGGATTTTGACAATTTCTTAGGACACATCCATTACAGCGTGTGTCACAGTTTTACACCTAGTCCATTCCACTTCCTTATTGATTTTACCAGACGAGCGAAAATGCGGGCACGTGGGAGGTATTATAATTACAATTATGTGTTCTTTATACTCGAAAAAGGCGTTTTAACTGCAGTATAAAAGCATGTTATAATGAATTCGCACACTCGCGTTTGGGTCAATTTAGCTCTTTAGAAGCAGCGTTGAGCGATAAATTGTGTTATATAGAGAAAGCTACTTTCGCCATTAGCTATAATTTATTTGGCAGTGGCCGGTTTTAAAACGTAGCTAACGAGCGAAAGCGGGTTCGATACGTTGTTAAACAATGGGTTGCCAGATAAATGATATATAACTGACACGAGAGTTGTACTGTTTTATTTCCTACGTACTCTAAAATGTGATTTTTTTTTCCAGGGCAATTCGCCGTTTGCAGCTCCTAATAACTGACGTCTAAAAGAAACTATACCAAGACTGACAGACTACCGAAGAAAAACCAAAACATGTTGCATGTTCAAAAGATATACATGTATGTTCATGAGAGTTGTGTTTTGGCATGTTAGGAACAAAATTTCATTCCATAAAAGGAGAAAATGTTCGAGCAACCATTTCATTTCCGTAATGCAAATTAAAAAGGAATTTAAATATTTGTCTTGGTATAGTTTCTTTTGGACGTGAATATATGACCTAGCTGATTTTATACATAAAGGAACATAATCACAGATATTTATGGGACAGCAAATCGCTAGTCTTTTCAAATCGATTCAAGGATACTAATACGGCAGCTACACGCAGTTCTGTCGTGGTTTGGAGTGTTTATTTATTTTATTTTTTATTTAACGACGCCACTAGAAACACATCGATTATAAATCAACGGTTATTGGACCACAGACGCATGGTTATATTGACACATGATCTCAGAGGAAACCCACTGTCGCCGCTTCATGGTCGACTCTTTACCGAAAAACAGCAAGGGGTCTTTTATGTGCACTATCCCATAGACATAATAGCACACAACACGGAATTTGATAAACCAGACGTGTTTCACTGGCTGGAACGGAAAATAGCCCATTAAAATGGTTTGCGCTGTGGAGGATCGATAAAAAAAATCAAAAAATCAGTAGCATACTATCTCTAACCTCCAAACAAAGAACTGCGCTCCCAATAGAAAACTTGGGTTATTTCCCGTTCCAATCAGTGATCCACGACTGGTCTATCAAAGACCGTGGTGTGTTCTATCCTGTCTGTGGGAAAGTGCAAATAAAATATTCCTTGCTGTTATTGTAAGAAGAGTAGCCTATGTGGCGGCAGTGGGTTTCTTCTAAGACCAAGTGTCATTATAACTCTGCGTTTGACATCCAATAACCACTGATTAATAATCAATGTGTTTATATCCACTTTTCTATACACAAGATAGAACATACCAATTTTTGGGGTACCAGTTGGGGATGACTGGTTGGAACTGGACAAAAAACCAACAGGCTTTCTAGGGAGGATCGATCCGACGACATCTAGTCGAGGCCCTAACCACTGAGCTATAACTCCATCCTTGATTATCCATGCATGTCATGCAGACTTTCTGAAGCACTACTTATCAAGAAACGTGTATGCCCCGTTACCTAGGAAACGCAAGTAACAATGTACGTAATGTTTACTAAATCAATACCTGCTCTGACATGAACAAATTATTGTGTTATAAATAATAGTTGGATTATTTTTGTCGAATATAACTAAACACGTATACATTTTGTTTACGCTTAAAGGAACAGTTCTGACTTTTAAGACGAGTGCCACCGTACGTTCACGCCTTATGCCATTTGTAACGTATTTCTGGCTAATAGAGCATTTCTTATTATTAAAGGGACAGTCCCGACTTTTAAGAGGATTGCCACCGTACGTGCGCGTCTTATGCCAATTGTAACATATTTCTGGCTAATAGAGCATTTTAATTACTACAATTAACATATTATTACTTACAATATCAATATGTGTATATTCTATGTGGTTCTGACCATCCACATTGTTATAGTAGCTTACGGTGTCCTTTTGTCTAAAATAATTTAGTACGTACTAAATTATTGTAGGCAAAAGTCCAAGGACCATATTAAGCTACTACAAATGGATTGGATATACATATATTGATATTGTAAGCAATAAAACGAAAGTAAATGTTAATGTTATTAATAAAAATTCTGTATTAGCCAGAAATATGTTACAAATAGCATTAGATGCGTAAGTTCGGTGTCACTCGTCTTAAAAGTCGGGACTGTCCCTTTAACTTACCTCACATCAATACACCCAATGAAAGGACGTTAACAGATGTCCCACCGCATCAACAACATACATTTACATTAATTTTATTTTGTGCGAAAGCCAAACTTCATCAATGATCTGACATATAGTGTGACCACGAATGTATCAACTGATAAAACTTGTCTCCTGGGCATAGTGTGCTCACTACGTCGCGATGTCCTTTGACGACGTAGTTGGATGTGATTTTGGCGTTGTCCGCGGCACACTTTATCAACTGTTTCACGGCGTTCTGGGCGGCAGCATTGGGAGGACGTAACGAGAAATCTCCAATCACGCAGAAACCTGCAAACAGACGGGAACAGGTGGAGTTACCATCACACAAACAGAAGCACATAGGATATACATGTACATATATTGCTATTGTAAGTAATACTATGTAAATAAACGTTAATTTTTATAATAATTAGCCAGAAATATGTTACAAATGGCATAAGACGCGCATGTGCTGTGGCACTCGTCTTACAACTCAGTACTGTACCTTTAACGTAATTATGTATAGAAACAAGATAAAGTTTGTTTTTGTTTAACGACGCCACTGGAACACATCGATTATAAATCAGCGGTTATTGGACGTCAGACGCATGGTTATAT
>JAUTCZ010104331.1:0-14091 GCA_032273805.1 Melanodrymia brightae
GTGTCGCCCGCGTGGCGACCGAAAATTTAAAGTGCAATTTAAGTAAGGTTTTGTTTTTAAACAAAATTCGGTCACGGCCATTCAAAAGTTGTACGGGCCAGTCAAAGTGTTGCTGTGAGTGGCCCGATTGGCCAGTCAAAAAATATGCTATTTTGAGCAGCCATGGATGACCGGGCGACCGTAAAGTGCACACCCTGCCATGTGTCGATTTGACTTGGAATGACTCCCATTTGTTGATACTTTGTTTTACCAAATGGTCATATGTATATAATGCAATGTTGCATTATATAAATATGATACTTTGTTTTACCACTGCATTATAAATATGACCCAGACATGTATAATCCTACATGTATATTTAGCTTTAGGTCTCAGTTCTATCAATGTTAAAATAAGTTTTTTCGATTCACCTGGCTAAAGGCGTAAAGCTTCTGATTATTAGATAGATGATTATTAGATACATAAATGTATAATGTTGTGGTGCTTTTGTGATATATGTATCTGAAAGACACAATACAAAAGTATTATAGATTCCGGTACTGATATTAAAGCTTTTATACCTGTAAGAAGTACTAAAATATATTTATAGCTATTTAGGGATTACCTTCATTTATCCCTGTATGTACATACCTTTTGCCCTGTTAAACATTTTAGTCTCAATAATTTTTAAGTAAAAGTAAAAAAATACAATGTTAGCTATTTAAGTCATATCACAAATGGAATGAATCAGTTAATGCAATATGATTGCGTTTTCTTTGGTTAATATATGAATTTATTTGTTACTAATAAGGCGGTAACCTGACAGCTTGTGACTCAGAGTTACGTGTTAACAGAGAGAGTAACAGCTGGCTTAGAGAGACTAAATGACTTAATAATATATGATTAATATTTGTTCAGCAAGCATGACTTTAGATTGTAGTGATTTCGCATCAGTAAAAGTGCTGAAAAAACATGTAAATTTACTGTCGCCAAATAGCTGCAACTGATATATAAAAAAACATTTTTTTAAAGTATACTTTATCGTATAGTCGGATATGTTTGCTATTCTGTACAGAATGTCCTCCAATGCTGCTCTATTAGTGCATGCAATGAAAGGAATAGAGATATTTCCATTGAATTAGATCAGTAGGTGCTGGTTTTGAATCCTGCTTGAGGCAATTGGATTTTTAATCACTACTGGTTCCAACACTAGTGAGTACTTCATAAGTCTCAATGGGTATGTATATATTAAATATATATACATACCACTTACAGTGAGTGGCCAGTGTTCCATTACTGGTTAATAAAGGTCATGATGTGGACTGTCCTGTATGTGGGAGAGTGCACATAAAAGATCCCTTGCTGTTTAGTAATTAGCATCAGGTTTCATCTCTCATACTAACACAAACTTCCTTCGAGCAGCTGAGCTGTGTGTACAGGACAGATGTGCTTGAACCGTAATTGGATATAATCACGTAAATTAGTTATAACTAACTATATAACTACTTCGTAGAACAATGATTCAAATACCGTTACTGATCATATTGATTTAGGTATAGTAACTTTTTTTTTTTAAATTTATGTACCTAAATTTGGGTGCACATATTTTAACATTGTGTAATACAGTAAAATACAATATGTATAGAAGTGATTTATGCTTTAAACCGATATGCAGATAGTGGAATCTACTGTACTAATTAATATAATCTGCATTGTAGCTTTTTATATACATGTACAAGTATCATACTATGAGCAGAGATGATTATAAATATAAAAATTATCAACAGTTTTAAAATGGACTTTCATTGCAACTTTTCTACTGGCTATCTGCTGAGGCATAAATTAATATTGACAGATTGTCTGAGTGTCTGATGAAGACAGTGATGATTGAAAATAGTAGATCTGTGAAGTGGCAGATTGACCAAGATGGTATACCATGTCTAAAACTTATGGTGCACGGCCTATAGCTCTGTACTCTAATCTATCAGCTCCTGGTATGTCAGTTCATTGTAGTTTGAACATATTGACATGATTGAGGACTTTCTTTGACTGACAATAGAAATGTCAGGTGATCACCAACAAAATAAAGATAAATGATATCAACTTGATGGCAACAGCTGTTGTGATGACTGGATATATTTATGTGGCTTACTACGTACTAGTATTGAACTGACTCAACACTTGGCCTACTTTTATTGGCGGCTTTATGATAGGCTCTACGTGTACCTCACCCCACTTGGTGATGACTTCATCTGGCCTGTCTGTTCACGTGGTGCATGTAGATTCAATATAGATCTGTTTATAATCGATATGTATGTTTCAACACACATTATTTGTATTTTTATGAAAATTCTTTACAATTTTTGCATACATATATACCTACATATTAGGCATTTACAAAATTACCAGAACTCGGTTTACTGCAAATGCAATAATAAAAAATCCAAATATTATATTAGGGTATTACATACATTGTAATGGTTCACTTTAAAGAATTGGTTTCCAACTTTCCGCAATAAACTCAGACTGGAGATTTAGTCACCTACATGTACATTGTACCTTGATTTCTGCAAAGAATTTTATGGTCTTGCTAGTTTATGTTTTTAATATTTTATAAAAGCTATTAAAGTGACACATTTTCATCATAATTTTTTATATGTAATATATTTGGCAGTTACAACTGTTATAATATATTGAAATACGTATCTAAAAAGTTGAGATTTGAAATGATCCTTACATGTTTAATTGTCATGACAACAACGATACCCATCCCTAATATATACTCAACGCAATTATTTCGTCATATATGATATAGGATGGAATTGTATGTGGTCAATTTAAAATCGACTATGGCAATGAACAATTAATTTACTGTGAAGGAGCACATTACAAACGATGTATTGAATCTGCTTTTAACATAGAACTGTTAAACAGATTAGCAATTTTGAAAGATGGGCATGTAAACATGGACACAGAAAAAAGTCCACAAAATGCAACTGTCCTATGCAACCACATGTCTTCACCTGTCTGTGCAAAGCAGAGTGTGCATATGCAAGTTCT
This sequence comes from Melanodrymia brightae, assembly GCA_032273805.1. Classification (NCBI taxonomy): domain Eukaryota; kingdom Metazoa; phylum Mollusca; class Gastropoda; order Neomphalida; family Peltospiridae; genus Melanodrymia; species Melanodrymia brightae. The sequence continues at coordinate 3,040 of JAUTCZ010104331.1, forward strand.
GTAGTCACCATATTTGAGCCCTTCATTTTTGTAAAAGCATGCGTCGTTTATGGATTGTTAAAAAACCATTCTTGGTAATGGGTGACCGTTCAATATTTGCCCTGAGTATATTAAATATTATGTGTATGCACAGTTAGATATGCTTGAGTGGCCACTTGTATTAAGCAATCACCTCTCTTAAAGGGTCACTATAATATTCTCCTGAATCATCAATTTTAGTGCATTATAACCTGTATTAAGCAGCCACCTGTTTTAAAAGACCACTTTTTGTAACTCACTTAGGTGGCCACTTAGAAAGGTTTGACTGTGTACTACATATGGCAGACATGATAATGATGGGGTGATCATGTTTATCAGTGCTCAGTAAGTGTTATTGTCTGAGAACCCAGACAGTTCCTATCTGTTGTTGAGATAAGATAATAGCTCATTGTCTACATTTACATGTATGCATGCATGTTTAAAAAATTTCTGTTTCAATGGTGCCCCTCAATACAATTTATATTAACACTAATTAATATCTATTTTCAATTAAGTTTTGTAGTTGTATTTACATACCCGGTGCATGTACTGCATATAATATTACTTAAACCGTTATGTAAGTCTTACAACACTTCATGTGCAGACTTGTCAACTTTCAACCCTGGTATAAAAGAAGATGGGTACCCGGAAAACAGGAGATTCATATTACAAAATAAATAACTTGAAAAATTGAAAAACTTCCTGTACGTATTAATTTTTTTTAGATATGAATTTATGTATTCTTAGAAAATTGTGATTTATCAGGAGAAAATTCCTCCTGAGCAGGAAAAAAGGAGGGAAAAAGGAGGAATGATGAAATAACAGGAAACCCTGGTGGAAAACCACAGTTTGTTAGCAGGTCTGCATGCATGTGTTTCATATCCAACTACTTTTATCTAAACAATGGGAGACATCACAACAAAACGAACAGGAAATGTCAATATTTTTAGTACAATTTAAATAAAAAATAGTACAGTACATACACCAACATTGTAAATTATGCACTCAACACTCAACCTATATTACTATGAAAGCAATTATTATGTTTCAAAAATTAATAATTGAAGCAAGAGCTAATTCTCCTGTGGACAACAATGATATATATTTTATTATTTTCATTATTATTGATACTTTTAAACTGTAACAAAACAAATCCAAGGTATATTTTCTAATACAGTCATTTCTTAAAGTCTTATAATTTTCCTATGAAATATAATAACTTGTGATATCACCAGTTCTCAAAGCTGATAACTATGTTCTGAGGTGGCATTATATCTGGCATACATGTATGTCGACTCATGTGACATGATGAGGTGGCATTATACCTGTCATATATATGGCATATATAATACATGTATGATGTAAGGCTAGCAACAGCTGTCTACATCCTGGACAACACGGCTAATTAAGCTGTAAAAAGATTACTACACGTAGTATATTACACTGTTGCTAAGCATGTAGATGATGATTGCTGAATATAAATGACAAACTGTTGTTCTTTAACATTTTTACCACCTAATTGCATTAGACATTTAGTGGGATGATCTTTTCAGTTTTTACTATTTTTGTGCATCCCTTTGCTGCAACGTGTTGTGTGTGTAGTACTCGGGATAGAAAGTTAACAAAGAAATCATGGTGGCAAGTAGAGCCAGTTAAAACATTACTGACCTTTATTAAATTTAACTAGCCCTCAAATTGTCATAAGACAACATCCTAGTAAATTTTAATAAGAAATGTGTCTCAGATATTCATATAAATACTCCAATTTGTAAATAGACCGCTGATATAACATGCATTGGGTTGGGTAATTTTTAGTGTGCTTTGATCAGATAACTGTTCAAGCACATATGTCATGGGCACCACCTCTGACTTCACCAAAGCGTTCTGTCCATGACAGGTAACATGCATGGTAAGAACCTGTTAGTTATACACTGAACTATTTCAGTGTTACACATGATGAGGCACAGTAACCCTATTTAATCCCATTATATAACCTCGTAGACATCTGTTGTATTTAATCATGCTTACATAATAGGCAATGTTTAAAAGTATTGGCATGCAGTCTTGTATGTACATGTATTAATCGTGAACTAAATGTACCTGTACCTGATGAAATTGAAAATAAGCAATGTTTAAAATGTTGGAACAGTCTTGTATATATTTATCATCAACTAAATGTAACTGATGAAATTGAAAATTAGAATATAGCCGATTATAACCAAAAACAGTCGGCCATGAAATTTAAAATTGATAAGTAGTGTTTGACAAGTATCAAATTTAAAATTGATAAGTAGTGTTTGACAAGTATCAAATTTAAAATTGATAAGTAGTGTTTGACAAGTATCAAAGAAGCCTATTGTGAAATACATATAGCATTACAGGGTTTTGCGATATAGTCAATTTCCCCTTTTTCCAGCAATGTCCATTTGCTCTGGACAGTATACAATGTATGGTATCTATATATCGCAGTACCTGAATGTTTCATATGACACATCATCAAACCATGACGGATGCAATACCCTACTTTGATCTGTTTCACATGTTTTCTTATTTTTGATAAACTCACCTTTTGTTAACACCTGGTATTATTGCTTAATAGAATTAGGGACCTTTGACCTCCTCTTAAATCTTCTGCACAGCTCAATGTATGCAAAGAGTAATCACTTAAAATAAAAATGTTATATATACAGACAAACCTGCTTGAGTGGCCACCTGTATTAAGCAGCCACCTATCTTAAAGGGTCACCATAATATTCTACCAAGCTATCAATTATAGTGCATTATGACCTGTATTAAGCAGTCACCTGTCTTAAGAGGCCATTTTTTGTTACTCGCTTAGGTGGCTGCTAAAGACAGGTTTGACTGTACTTTTTTCTTTTTTTTTTACTAGCAATAGAGCAGGATGACATTAAATATTTACTACTCAAGCGTCCAACATTCACTAGTAGGGCTACTGTATTCTAAAAGCTCTGTATTCATTTTATTAACTGTTTTTCATGAAGTTAAATTTAAACAAATATTTAAAGCAATGCCAAAAATGCAAACTTTTAAACAAATTTTAGACAAGTATTTCATTGTTTTACCAACCCTGCTTACCAATTTAAAATTTCATGAAAACAAATTGCTTTTGTTCTTTGATATGAGGGTACGTTATAAAACAGACTTGTACATACATCTGCATCATGTTTTGACTTAAAACTGACAATAATAGAATATTTATCATTATCTGACTGATTTATTCTTTTATTTCACAGATGCAGAATTGATGAACATTATTGACAAATTGGCCAATTTTGTAGCACGCAATGGCCCAGAGTTTGAACAAATGACCAAAACCAAACAGAAGGATAATCCGAAATTTTCGTTTTTGTTTGGTGGAGAATATTTCAAGTATTACCAATATAAAGTGTCGTCGGAGGGAACCAGTGAGTATAAAGAAGTAGAATTCAATGTTCTTAGAAGCGGGATGTAGCTCAGCACACGAGCATTACTCAATGGGTAGGACAGGTGTACTTCCACTTACACCGACCAGTGTTCGGTAACTGTTTTAACAAAGGCTGTGGTATGTACTGTCCTGTCTGTAGGAAAGTGCATATAAAAGATCCCTTCATACTTATCAAATAGGAGTAGCGGGTTTCCTCTATCATACTAACGCTAACTTTTGTCCTTTCCTGTGTGACCATGACAGACATGCTTGAACCTTAATTGGATGTAAACATGTGAATAAGTTAGAACTAACTAACCATATTTAAGACAAGTATTGGCAGCCTTTTCCCCTAGTGATGTGACACATTAAATAACATATTAACGTGATGTGATGTGAAGTAACCAGTCTGTCAACAGCATGTGTCAGGTCAGTCTGCAGGTGTGTACACATCACATCCATCATCCTCACAAGTATAAGTGATTTATGTTGGGTGGTAACCTGGGAGGTGTTACAGGTGATTACTTCTCTTGTCACAATGTTAGACCAATCTTACCAGTATGCGCTGATCTTATTACTAATGAGTGGATTGTGTATTTGACACTTCTGTTTGGCTTCCTTAAGACTATTAAAACTATACTGTTCCTCTCACAGCAGTTGATTTACTAATTGGATTGTGTATTTGACACATGTATAATATGGACACTATGGGTTCCCTTAAAAGTATTAAAGGCATGTTATTAGTGTCACATCAGTTAATTTACTAAATTGCTTAATACATGTATTAAACTATTAACTAAAAATCATATGTATTTGATTTATCCATACATGTACTATATCCAACCAATGCATTAATGTAATATATACTGTAGAACCTGAAATTAATGCGAGTGAAAATTATTCGCATTAATAATGTAATGCATTTATGTTAACTGATTCCTACACAAACGTGTTGTTAGAAAAAGTACTATATCAAAGGGAGACCACTCGTATTAATTTCATGTTGCATTTTAGTCTGACCACCCTTACTTGCATAAATTTAGTGACTCATTAATTTCATGATTTACAGTATATCAATCATTTTAACTTTGTACATTGTGCGATCCAGGAATCAACCAGCAAAATCAGAAGCTAGCACAACAGCAGGCCATTGTACAACAAGTTATAACCCAGCAGGCTATTCAGACGGCACCATGGCAACAGAACAAAATTATCGAACAGCAGAACATTGTCATACAACAACAACAGCAACAACAACAACAGCAGCAGCAACAACAGCAGCAGCAACAACAACAGCAGCAGCAGCAGAATAAAGCCCTCCAACAGCAGATAACAGCACTACAGCAGCAGATTGGTCAACAGCAGGCGTCTGTAGCTGAGCAGATTAAACAGAGTGATGCCAACTTGGCTGCTCAGTACCAGAGTCTGACTCAACAACAACAGGTGACGATGTCTCACACAATTTATATATTGTATGCATATCTAGTAAACTTATATTTCAGTTTTGTGGCCAGACATTAAAAATGCTTGAAAGTATTTTCTATTTGCGTATTCAATTAACATATTACATGTACGTTTGCATTACAAATTTGAAATAATCTTAAATTCTACATTTATAATCATGATCTTGTCAATATTATATTTTATGTTGATTTCTATCAGGTTTAAATAGAAGGTGCTATTGTAAAAGAGTGGGAAATAAGTTAATATCTGTGTCAAGACTGAAATACGAATGGAAAATCTTGTTAATGTTATATTTTGTGTTTATCTCTGTCAGGTTAAAATAGAAGATGCTATTTTAAAAGAGCGGGACAAAAAGCTGATAGCTCTGTGTAGAGATTGTGAAGTATCAGTGGACGAACTGAACAAGATGGTGCAACCAATAATAGACTCATGCACTAAAGATTCCATAATGGTGGGTTTCAGGTGTTTAAATGCAACAATCCCATCTTATGTATAGATACCAAAATCATGTTTAGCTTTTTCTCTATACTAATTACTGATCTTTTGATACCAATTTAGAAGCTAATATTTGACATGATTTCATATTCTATAATTGTAAGAATGTTTAGTTTTATCCTGCAATCACTGTGTGTATAAGCAGAATATGGTAGCCTGATGAACATTTTTGGTAACTTGCTAGTAGTGTCTCATGTGATATACAGAAATCTCCAACGATTTACTTCGAGCAAAACTGTGAAGTAGATTCTTTGAATTAGTTACTTTGAATACAATAAATAGAACAGCACTGTGTTTTACAGTAAATATGATGTCACATCATGTTTTATGTTTGTGTTAAAGTACATATAACATTACATGAGATAAAGTTGAAAGCAAAATTATTATTTGATAAAAAGATAAAGTTTTTTTAAAAATGACACCACTTGAGCACAGCGGCTATTGGATGTCAATCACACAGTTATGTCGACACATGGTCTCAGAAGAAACCTGTTGCTGCCACATAGGCTACTCTGCTGAATAACAGCAATGGGTCTTTTATGTACAAGTTACCATAGATAGCAAAGGACACAGCCTTTGAAATACCGGTACCAGTCATGGATCACTGGTTGGAATGGGAAATGACCCAATGAGTGCACTGAGGAGGATCGATCTTTTGACCTAGCAAAACTCAGGCAGACTTATCTTTTTGAAGTTAAGAATTCCATTAAATTAAATTCAATACAATTAGTGATTTTACAAATTAATCTTGTTAGCAGCTGTATTCACTATAAAGGCTGGAATAAGAAATAACCCAATGAGTCCACTGAGAAGGATCGATCTTTCGACCTCTCAAGACTCAGGTGAACGCTCTTGCACTGAGCTACATCTCTCTACATCAAGTTAAAAATTTCATTTAACGAAATCCAACACAATAATTGAATTTATAGATTAGTCTTGTTATGAGCTGTATTAACTGTCATTGATTTGCTATGAACTGTATTGACTGTAGTGGATGTGTATTTTCAGCATGGCAAGAACTGGATTTTGGCACACGGCGTCACCTCTGACCACTGCAATCTCATCACACAATATTTACTTAAACGGTTTGCAGTCTTTTATTTTGATAGCTTAGGATTAAATTTAAAATAGTCTGTCTATTTCTCATTCATTATTATAAGAAAAAGATAAAGTTGCTTTGTTTAATGACACCACTGGAGCACATTAATAATCAGCAGCTGTAGGTTTGTCAACACACTGTTATGTTTATACATAGTCTCAGAAGAAATTGACAGCCACAATGTAGACTACTCTTACCAAATAACAGCAAAGGAGTAGGGTACGAAAAGTGAACACTTCACTGTACTAACTAAATTTGACTACAATGTTGCATGCATTTTTAGAGTTAAATAATAAAGTAAAATTAATGTTAGATCTTCCCTTTGTGATAATCTGGCCAGTTCATTTGTTAACATAATTTTGTTTGACTTCTGGTGTCTTCACATCGACATAATTTCAGATAATTATTAATATTAATGACTTACCAAATGATGAGTTTTCTTTTTATTTCAGAATTTGTGCAAAAGATACTCCATTTCAAACAAGATTGCATTTAATTTATCTTACAAACGATCTCTTACATCACTGGTAAGTTAGGACTGGGAGTTTTAGTTATTGACATACTTCTTATAAGTTACAATGACAGTGGAATTAGTAAAATAGTTACTTTCCATTCTTTCTTTTGTGCATCCATATTTTTACACAATAGCTAAGTGTGATTAGGCCCTCTCCCCTGTAGTCAATATATCTGTCTCCTGCTTACAATTTTGCTAAAATATGCTGTTTTATAGAATTTTTACAGAATGCCATTAATATTATATTGTTTTAAATGTACTACCAACCTTAGAATGGCATGAATATACATACAGTGTATATGATATCATATAAACTGTACTGTACTTAGAAAAGATGAGAAATTATGTCCAAAATGGTCTATTAATATTGGTTTATATTTTGTTGGTTATAGTAAATGTTCAGAAGTTATTTTAACAATGCTGCTTCATTACTGTACAGAATCATCATACAAAAAGATCTAAGGAATGTGTTTGGAATGTTTATTTACTACTAATCAATATACACCAAAATACACAAAATAATGTGCTGCTCTGTAATTGTTGATTTCTTTCATTTTAGTCAGCGTAAAAGTATAGATGATTTGAAGAGTGCATTAGACAAGATGGTTGTACCAGCATTCTGTAAGTCCAGTTTAGGTGTGGATGAAGACTGCAAACGAAAATTAAACAAGGTGATCTATTACAAATTCTTGTAATAACAAGTTGCGTTGAGACATCGTACTCTGTATGGCAGTGGCAGTGACTATAGATACATCTCAACTAGTATCGAAAGTTAACAAATGTATAGACTATAGACACATGTAAATTAGTATCAAAACCTAAAGTATAGATGGGAAAAAGTTTTGGTGCAAGTTATATTTTTGAAACAGTAGAATTGAAAACATGTCAAGCATTTTTTAATAATGATTTTAGATTTGTGTTTTAATTTGTTTCTAAATTTATTAAAAAAATTTATTGACATTTAAAAAAAATGTATTTTCTTATTTACAGCTTTTAGCTTTATGGGAGAAGAATAAATATTTTGATACTGAGACGATAAAAGTAAGTAATATTGTCAATGTATATTTTAAGTTCGTCATCAAAACGACTGGCAAATGCATTTTAACAGACTTAATGTAACATTTGCCAGTTATGTGCCTCCTATAATATGTGAGTTGGGCATAGTCCATCGGTAAAGATCCTGCCTGAGGCTCGATTGGTCGAAGGATCGATCCTCCTCAGGGGACTCATTGGGTTAGGTCCCGTTCCAACCAGTGGTCCACGACTGGTCTATCAAAGACTGTTGTGTGTACTATCCTTTCTGTGGGAAAGTGCACATAAAAGATCCCTTGCTATTATTAGAAGAAGAGTAGCCTATGTGGCAGCAGTGGGTTTCCTCTGTAACCAAGTGTCAATATAAGTTAGTACTGTATGTCCAGGATAGACATGCTTGAATCCTGGTTGGATGTAAGTGCATAAAACATAGATGCAATTAGTTTTACTGCGTTAGTTCTTTTTAAACTTTAAATTAATTTTGTTATTGAGAAAAAGTGTTCTACTGTCTTCATTGAATGACACTACCATTTTCTTGGTGCTGGTGTGATACTAATTTAAAAAATACCTATATTAACATATTTCTTACATTTTTCTTTTTCTATGATGATAGTTCTAATAAATTTGTTTATTTGTGTTACATAGAAATTACAGGTGAGGTTATTGTCAGATTCATGGTTATGGGGGCTTTGGAAATATTTCATTTTAATCATTTTATGTATGTGAATTCACTCATTTTTGTAGCGTACTAATGTTCTTATGCAAAAATCAAATCAAGACTAAATATTTGTCTTGATTGACTAGATGTACCAACAATAATAAATTAAATTATGTTTACAAACTGGTACCAGTAACCACAGAAATAGATGCACTGTTGGTAACATATATTAAGAAATATATACATAGACAAAAATATGTGAGTTCTCATGTTTCTGTGTCCATTAAATTATGGTATAACTGCATGCTTTATTTTCTTGAAAGGATAAGAAAAGTTTATTTTTATATTATATGTGCTCAAACAAAACAGAAAAGCTATTACAATCGGGCCTGTAATAAAGGCGACGTCAAAATTTATGGCCAATCTAAATTACTTCACTCTGAACATAACTTGTCACCGATTTTGGCATCACACATTTACGTCCGTGCTTTTATCTAAATTATCTAAATAAACAAGGACAGTGTTTTTTTACTTCTGCTAACATTAAGTTTAGTTGTGTACAACCGGCTTTACTGCACTGTCCCATGATCTTGCTTTTTCCTACAAAATGATGATTGGTGCCCTTTATTACTCTCTACATCGCTCAATCTAGCTGCAGATTATCTCAGCTGACTTAAATAGCTGTAAGAATTATTATAAATAAATTTCAGTTTACAGTTCATTTCTGGTTTAGTCCATTTTCTGATCTATTTAGCTTGCTTGGCAGGGTGAAATTTGTTTTTAAAATTGTGATTCTAAACAGTTTTTTTTTACTTGATGGGGAATGGAAAAGCAACTACTGGAATTTGATTAGCACTTATGTAGAATGAGTAATAATATTGCAACGCGATCGCAATGCGAACCCAGGTCATTTTTCAGCCTGTTTGGTGAAAGGTCATTGAAAGAAATTATGATATGGGTGTCTATGACTTTTAATGTTTCTATGATTTTAAAGTTGCGTTATTTCTTTGGTGACAGGTTAAAAGAAAATATTATGTACATTGTAGTATAGTGAACAAATAAATAATTTTTTCATTGTGAATTTCCGAATTATTTTTGCTCTTCCAGTATGTTTTTGTTAGCCATCATTTTAATGAAGGTGGATTCTATATAATGAAATTCAAACAATTTTGAGGTTCGTTCATATAAATTGTTCATAGTTGTATAATGGTATCTTTCTAACAAGTGCATTTAATTTTATTAAATTTAATTGTCAAATGTAAAGATAACACACAAAACATTACGATCAAACAAAGTAATTACTAATATATTATTAATATAGTGAAACCCAGAATAAACTATTATTCTCATCAAAACATTCTGAATGTTTTGGTCTCAAATGTTTTCGTATGAAGGTGGTAATGTTTCAACATCGGTGGAACTTCATGATATTAAGGTAGTTATGTCAAAAACGTTTATAAATTTGGGTAAGTATTTTAAGATAATTATCAAACATTGCTTATGCAGCACCCATGATGATAATTCATCTTTATTGGTATTCTCAATGTAATAAGTTATAATATTATCATTTGACTTATTTTGATGTTTTACAGCTACTGAAAGAGCCCAGTACTTCCATGTCAAATTTCCAGGTGAGTATTTAATTCCATTTGTCATGTTAACTACTCCTTGTTCTTATCACATAATTAAACCTTACTTCAAATCTTCAAAGGTTTTCTGAAAATAGCACTGTAAAAGAGGGGATGATAATACATTGTTTGCCAATAGAACATTATTATACTAGTAAACACTTGCTAAAGTATGTAACAAGCCTATAATTATATTTACAGATTTATCTTACCTTTTAAATAGTTTGTTCAATTGACCAGTAATTTTTTTTTTATATATGAAGGAAGTTTACCCACCAGATGAAGCATTGTAAAAGTATATTTAATTCTAAAGAATACAGTTACAAATATTTTATACATTTGTTATTGGGATATATTTACTGTTAAACCAATACCCAAACCAATATAATTTTTCTGCAGGCTAGTCTTATCACGGAATTTGGCTCAGTTGTGACAAATATCACCAAACAAGTACAGAGCCAGTATGGCCATTTGGAAAAACAGCATCAAGACTTCTGTTCTCACCTCAACAATCCCATCACTCAGATGCAAGCTCAGTTACAGACACTGATTACTAAACAAGCAGCAAACGCACCACCATCCAGTACTGTCATTATCCCAGCAGGTTAGTTCATACCACCGTACACAAGCTCACCATCCAGTGCTGTCATTATCCCAGCAGGTTAGTTCATACCACCGTACACAAGCTCACCATCCAGTGCTGTCATTATCCCAGCAGGT
>JAUTCZ010104442.1:0-15109 GCA_032273805.1 Melanodrymia brightae
AGTGCCCACGATAGGCGTCCGCTATAACAGCTTGCTCTGAACGTGGACGTTAAACAATTTGACCTTGACCTTGACCTAACTCAAAACAGTGTTTGTCGTATTTTGCTCACTTATAAAGGTTGAAGTACACAGATGTTCTATATAAACAGAACATAATTATTTGTTAAAAATGCTATTTGTAGACAGGAGGAACTTATATAAAGGTGATTAAAATATTTTAGCGGTCACGACATAAAGTTGCACACGAGATGGTAAAGTGCGCGAAAAAGATAAACTGAAATGTACCATAGTCTTTTAAAAGTTTTTCATTTTGAAGTGTCCGCCTGATGTTTGATAGGTCAACGGATCGATCCCCCTCAGTGGAACCGTTGGGTTATTTCCCGTTCTAACCAGTGATTTATGATTGGTCTATCAAAGGCCGTGGTGTGTGCTATCCTGTCTGTAGGAAAGTGCGCAAAAATATCCATTGCTGCCATTTGAAGAAGAATAGCCTATGTGGTGGCAGTGGGTTTCCTCTGTGACCAAGTGTCAATATAACTGACATCCAATACATTTTGTAAATAATATGCTCTATATAAAATATTTTTGCCAAAATTAAAAAAGTAGGATTGGGGACATGCACTCTTTACTCCTTACACACACCCCCACTCATCTACTATACCACAGCATTTTATTATAATCCTAATTTTCATAATTCTTTTTTTTTATGTATACACTGTATATTCTCTCTTCTTTCACAGACAGTGACCGAGTTTTCTAGGACTGATGGACTATCGGTCGTGGTGAGATTGAACACACGATAGACGTTTGCATCTTAAAGACCATCACTCATTGACTTTGGAGCCAACCGTTTCTGCTCTGTTTCTCGTGCACTTCCACGTTTTGTTTATGTATTCGTACCACATGCAACAAGCAATTTTACGTAATTTGACATTTGTGTTGATGTTTAGATTGAATTCATATATTAGATGTATGCAATTATCTATAACTGAACAAGTTTAGTTGTGTAAAACTCGCTTTACTTCAATGTCACGTCATCATGATTTTGGCGCCAAAATGGTGACTGGTAGTCTTTAAGTGAATTATTATAAATTTGGTAGCTTGGTTAGTTGCAAACACACCTCTATTAGAAGCATCAATGCGATTACTCAAATTGACCGTAGCAGGCTGTGGTCTCGGTCTTTGCCTTGGCTGTAACACTGGCTGGCGTTGTGGAGTGGACGGTTCATTCCTCTGGGGACTGAACCTCTCGGAGGCCCATGCAGGTACCTCTAATTTAGGAGCCTCGGTGGTAGTGACCTCCATGTACGCATCCCGGCCACAGCCCTGAGCGGCCAGCATGTGGCTCAATGAGGTCCGGACGTAGAAGTGGAAGTTAGCTGCTGTTCTCTGGAAGTATTCAATAATAATGTAAATATTTGAATAGAACCCGGGGCGGGGAGAGGGACTTTTTTTTAGATGCATTGTTGGCCCGGGTTCAATTCGAGACCCGGGTAATATTCGAGACCCGGTTTCTATTCTTTACGACATTCATGTATGTTGTTGGGCTTCAAATGCAAACATTGTCAAGACCACGGATTCTATTCAATACCCCGGATACTTTTTCATTTTGTTTCCACTTACGCAAAAACACATTATTATAATACATGTCCTGGCTCATAAGAAGATATTTAATCAAGATAATATACATTCAGAGTCTTGTTCGATATGACGTATTAGGGACCCATTTCACAAGAAAAATATTTCAAAATAATTTTGCCAATGTAAATTTATGGACAACACAGTGTAGAATGTGTCAACATGCATCATATTTTGGGACATTCAAATATAATTATAATTTATACGTTTAGTACGATTGGTTAGGCATATAAATTATTTATAATTTTAATTCTTTTATCAATGAAACTATTTTCGATGTTAAACCATTACTGGTATACACAAAAACTGCATATAATTATGATTTCCAAAATAATAATTCTAAATGTACACCAGGTGGAGAGAAAAAATAATAAAAATCCATATATTAAATACTTTCCGGATGTCTGTACGGGAAGTTTGATTCAATTATTTCACCTTTGATGTTGTTTACTCATGAATGCCTACATTTGGAAAGAGTCACTATATTGTTGATTGGTTCCAGATGAAAAACACATCAACAAGTTGTAGCTGACAGTGAGACGCAGTCGTTCAACTCGAACCAGCAGCTACTTGTACCAGGAATTACCTGCATGCAAACCATGCACACTCGCATCGTATAAATTTAATTGCCATCCTGTCCCCTCTGGCAAGTGAAAATAATGTCGTGCAGATGAAAACCGTATTTTGCATCTTCCAAAAAGCAAGCAAAATTTAAATAAATGAACAATCGAGAGTAATACTTTCGAGATACGTTCATTGCTGTGTTATTCGTGAGTACATGCCATCTCTACATTGTCACAATGTCCCTTCGACTCTGTCTTGTGCAGAGATGCGCATTTAGCCATATCATTTTTTTTGTCGTGTATACTACACGGGTTAATTACTTCAAAATAGCTCACAGAGTTGTGCATGGATATGATGGGTTAATGATATAATATCGCGTGATGTTTTTGTCACCTTTAATGAACGATGGGGAGAACAATGTTTGTGTATTCTATAAAAGTGCAAAAATTGCGTGCGCTCTTTTAGTCTAAGAACACTACACTGACTGACAAGTGTCTAGATGAACATTTTGTTGGCTCTCCATCTAGACCCTTGTCAGTCAGTGTTATCTGTCTGTCTACTAATGCCTAAAAATAAGGAGGATATTTCCTTTAATCTATTGGTCCGGCCAAATTGTAAAAATCCTGGTATTGATAAGTTAGTTACTGGGGCGGATCCAGGATTTTGTCATGTCGTGGGGTCCTCCCTCAGAACATTTAGAAAAGTAGATGCTCTAAAACGCGTTATGTGTGCCTTCTGGCAATTCATACAGGAAATAAAACAAAAACGGGTATTGTTTTCTTTAGAACGGTAGGCCTACTAGGGGAATCTCCCACTAAATTTTGAAAAATACATATAATTATTATTTTATTACAGCGTATATTAAAACGAATTTCTGAAGTCCATTTTGAAAAGTAGGTTCTTCTCAATTGGCATTAGTAATCAACTTTTTTTTAAATAATTAATAATATAAAACATACTGGTTGCTTTCAACAATGGTTTTGCCAAAATCGCTGAATTCAAGCTACATGTACTTACAACAGAGACGTTTCCAAGAATATTTAGTCTAATGGGTACTTCTGTTGTGTCTAATCCCATATTTTCACAGTCTACAAACAGTCGGATTTTATTGGACGGCTGATCTAAATCTGAAAAGTGGAGAAGGAAACGCTTCCTGTCCTTTTGGTGGAGTGCTCTTGTTGGGAATGTCAATTGATGCTCACTACCATCCTGAGTGCGTATGCGTACGATCACTGAAATACAACATAGTGCAATGTGTAATATGTATAATTAACTAACTTTAACATCTACATTTAAGAACTGATTTGTAAAAGAAATCATGACCATGTGTGATATTATAAAATTGTTTGACGCATTAAAAAAAAACGGGACCTCATAGATTTGATCATTTATTCATTTCATTGATAATTGTACAAATCCTGGATTGAACGGTGAATATCCAGATCATAAATAATTTCAAATCACCCACATTGACTTTATTAGGGACCTCATAGATTTGAACATCTATTCATTTCATTGATAAAATACAAACATTTTACAAATCCTGTATTGAACGGTAAATACATGTATCTAGATTATAAATAATTTCAAATCACCCCCAGTGACTTTATTTACCTTGTGGCTGTCTAAGATCCACTGATACTTCAAACAGGGTCCTGAGGACTGAACTCTGAACTCTGGTCAAAACAAAATGACGCCTCGTTTGCTGGGGAGTACGAAATTCTCCTGCGAAAAATATTTCTGGGTTCGTGTTGAAAGCTGCTTCCAAATCATTATTCCGAACTGAAAAGATTTTGAAATATACAGTGAAACCTGCTATAACAGTCACCTTGATTTAACAACCACCTGCATATAAAGAGCGCTGCATATAATATATATCCTTAATTCTGTATACAAATTCGTTCCGATCTTCGTGGTGTACGCCTACTGGTTAGACCTGTGAAAATTGAAAATTTGCGTAACCAAAATATGTTGTGTAACCCATTTCATTTTGCGTAATCCATTACAAAATATGTTGCTATAACATACAGTGACAATTATTTGCAGTAGCTGGTTATAAGTATCATGTTGTAGTGATGTGGGAATATTGGATAATGAAATTAAATTAAGTTGATTACAAGTGGCTCGAGGTGATTTGCGGATACTAAAAATGTGATATCCATGTATGATAAAAATTGAAAATATGGGCAAGTGTGTGGTGGCGGTACCGAGCATGGTGGTGCATGACTTCAGGACATTGTATACACGATAAAGTATATCTAAGAATTCTCACGTGTATGGTGCACTTACATTTGTATGGGGTTGTCATAAATACTATAGTCTAGTAACTGGATGTACAAAAGTCAAATCAAACTATTTTCTCATTAGTAGACTATAAACTAATTCCTTCTAACAGACTTGGAATAATGCTACAGTTAAAAACAAACTTTAAAAGTGAAAGCTGTGTGTGATAATAGCTTTAAAACCACTTTGCTACATTCGTGCGCGGATTTTACACCAAAAACCTTTCTTGACATCTTTAAAATCTTCGTCCTACCGTGCAATTCAATCTTCATAACTCACCCTCCCCACCAACCACCCCACCCCCCCCCCCCATATCCTTCCATGATACAAATGAAACATTTATAGATAATAGTTTCTTGTCAAAATGTGAATGCCTGTTCAGCTGTTTCTATTTTAGTCGCAAGTTCTTGCGGCTATGAAACGCAAAACAAACCACAACCATTAATTTAATAAGATTTTTTAAATTTAAAATTATTTATGTATCTAAGAGTGAGAATTAAGGTAAGATAGTAATAATTACCTGGCCTAACTCGTTGTCTTTGTCCGGCTATAATCCCTAACAGAAGAAACACCACCAAACTGTTGAGACACACCATCTTTGATTGCAGTCACAGAGAGCAATCATTTAAAATCTCTCCAAACTGTCTCTGCCTCTTTCTATAGTCACTCCGCAACAAAGACAATTCATTAAAGACGCTGTCAAAACGACGCACAATTAAAGTTCAGTATCGGTATCCCCGTGTACATGTGTAATGCGATCCGACGTGCACGGTCGCCTTGTTTACTGCCAAACACCTGATAACAATTGACATGTCTTTTGGTCACAGTGTCCGGATTGTGGAGAATTTATTTGCGATTGTTTCCAGACGGCATTAATTCTTGCAAGTGACAGGGCGTATACAATTTCCTTCGCAATGCAAACGGGAAGGTAGTCGGAATTGGCATTGTTTTGAAGAAAAATATATTTATTTGTTGAGTTTCATAACAGCATTGCATCTACATGCACGTCTGTGTTGAATTATTGTATTGCACGTCACCAAGTTCTTGTGAAATATGCATAGACAGTTTTCTTGCAGTACTTTGTAGATAAATATTATGTTCAATATGAATAATAATAAAATTGTTGTATATGAAAAACCAACAATAATTATAAGAAAACAATTATATTTTTTTATACAAGGTTATAATTATTGTCTACACGTCCCACTATTAAGTCATTAGTTTATAAAAATTACTTTCAGTTGCGTTGTTGCATACACTATGTTATTACAACAATCCTTCAGCCTGCTGGTGTGAGATAGGGCTATTCCACCCGACATAATTTGATGTCTGGGACAAGGTTTGTACCCTGAGTGTGAAATAACCCTTCCCGCATGGGCCGCATCAGTTCATAATGGAGGATTATTTTTCTAGAACGGCAATTTTAATTACTAAAACAAATTAGTTACTGTGTACCAAAACAAATATTACCACTAAAAAGATCATGTCCGAAAATGTTTTATAAACTTGAATTTTATGCAACGTGCGTAAACATAATACATGTATCTGTTTCAGGTACAATATTATTACAGCATTATTTACTTAATTCAGTGGGGGAATTATAACTATCGTAGCAAATAATAGAAGCAAATTGTTCAAAATATGTAGTTGGCAACTCTGGCAGTTTTCGTCACTGTGTCCATATCTCGCAACCAGCGATACTGCCATACTGGTCTATCAAAGGCTGTGGTGTGTGATTTCCTGTCTGTAAGATCGTGCACTTAAAAGATCCCTTCCTGTTTTTCAGCAGACGAAAACAAAATGGCGGAGCTTATAGAACAGAACTGAATTTATTTACTCTGGCAATTCAGCAATTGAATTGAATGTTAGGACAATGAATTATAAATATTTACACTGAAAAGATGGTTTATTCAAGAAGAGATCAAATAATAAGATACAGTACATGATATACGGTATAGGCCTATTATTTGAAGAGTTAAATAAATATGGTTGGCGCAATAGTAGTATAATGGAAATTAGTATTCATACGAGTAATACATGTGATTAATATGGGGTCACGCACACACACATAATACGCACGTTCACATTGTTCACTGTACACACGTACCCATGCACATACACATGATTATGCATGAATGCACACACACACGCATGCGCGCGCACACCTACATACGTAATTATAATAATTATATACACTTACATACACACATAATTATATACAATTTATTACATGAAATAGAACAGTACATAATGTACTACATAATGTAATACATATAGTGAATGTCCAGGAGGGCGATGCGTAGGCCTACCATTTAAAATTGCGACCGCCCGCCCTGCTAAACACGCCTCTGGTATCAACATTGTTTTAGCTGTGATTCGTTTAGTATACGTGTATGCCAATTCGACTCTGCTTTGTGCAAACACACGCATTTGAGTATACTATTATGTTAATGATTTTGGGGTTTAGTTTACGAGAAACAGGTGTTTCACAATTCTTTTCAATATTTGCTGAACGCAACATCTATCACTGATGTTCTGGAGAATAAGCTGTGTCCCAGAATAAGCTGTGTCCCATGTCACTTTTATTATTAAACTCTTTGTTCAAACTTTTATTACTAAACTCTTTGTTCAAACTTTTATTATTATACCCTTTGTTCAAACTTTTATTATTAAACTATTAAAATTTTGTTCAAACTTTAAATTTATTATCAAACCCTTTGTTCAAACGTTTATTATTAGACTCTTTGTTCAAACTTATTTTTATTAAACTCTTTGTTCAACTTCATCTTCATGGGGACTTACTGGAATAACATAATCCAGTTTTGACCAAAACCATTTGTCATCAACATCAAAGTAGGTGTGTGTTCTTAAATATGCTCTAAGATTTTCGTCAATCAAATCCTTTTTATCAACGTCCCCTTTCAGTATTATGATGAGCTTGTTGTCCTTGGTTTCCAGTAGAGTTTGGTGTGCTTCACGGAACTCGTACATGCACCACTCGCTCTGGAGGAAGTCATTGGTCAGCAGGAGAAGGGTACACTTGCTGTTTGTTATCGCCCACAAGATGTTCTCTACAACCGGGGCACCGACGGGAAAGTCTCTGTAGTGAACACAGAGCTTACGGTGGTAGTCCGGTCCTTCCAGCTTCTTGATTAGTGTGTGCACTATCCACTGGTAATCCTTCTCGCTGAATGAGACAAACGCATCAAACTCTTTCTCTTCCTCCTCAAATTTGAAATGGTCAAAAGGACACCATTTGAATCTAGTGTAAAGCAACACACGAATTTCCAGACGATACTTGTAAACAATTCCAGCTGACGCAGTTATGAACACGATCAGAACTGTAAACGCAATAACCAAATGCAGGTAATTGTCTTCACCACAGTGAAAATCACTCAATGAAATGTCTTCGATATGCTTACTCTCACCTGTCAACACGATGCATGTGATTTCATTGTAAAAATCTATTATTTCTTTATGATCCTGCAACCATTTTGGAAACCATTTGGTATTACAGTTGCATTGCCAAGGATTCGAATGGAGAGTCAATGACCGAAGACTCGCCAGTTTTATAGTTGTTATATCGCGCGGTAGTTCTGATAGATTATTACTATGCAGATGGAGAACATGTATGTCTTGCATAGCTGTCATGGCTGCTGCTGTTATTCTATGAATGGATGTATTAGAGGCGTATAGCTCACTGATGGATGATAGATAACTCCTATATTCGATTGACTCTGGTCCATCACCATTATCAAAAATACCAACAAAAGTAAAGCTCGTCTCCCTTGTTGGAAAATTCACAGGCAAGGTTTTTGTGGCGGTGTGGGTACAATTAACAACAAGCTGAAGATGCTTCTTCTCTTTGTAACACATACACGTTTTTGGACATCTATCAACTATTGGACATTGCACAGTCATGTTAATGTTTAGGATTGGCATTGTTCGTTTTCTTTGCGGCTCGTAACACTTAGCGCTATCTATATCTATATACGGCTGGACCAAACTGTTATTCATTTCATAACCATAACTTAAATCCGTTAGAGCAACAAAGTTCAAATACGCAGTTCTCTTTAATTCTGCCATGAACTGTAAGAAAGACTCCATATTGCAGTCACATACAAATGGATTATTTGCTATGGTAATCTTGGTCAGGCGTGGGCTAATGTAACCCGTATCGTAAAAAGGTGGATACAGGAGTTGATTGTAAGTCAGATCCATATCAACAATGTGAATACTAACAGGGCCTTGGTCGAAAGTCACTTCTGTCACTTGATTATAGCTTAAATTTATATATCGTAGAAGGTACTGGTGCTTAAATGGTCCTCTACTCAAATACGATATCTGATTGTGAGAAAGATCTAACCACATTAGATACTTTTGATAATCGAATACACCTTCGGGTATTATTTTTATATTATTCCAAGTTAAATCCAAAGAGGAGATATGCGCTTCTTTAAATATGCCAAGCTCAGTTATTTTATTCTTTTGGAAATTTAAAAACACAATATCAACTGTAAAGTTAGTGTTGTCCTGAAACAGCTCAGAGATATTGTAAATGTCATTACTAGCAAGAGATAAATGAGTGGGTTGAAATTGTGTGTGAACAACAATGCAATGGGGAATACGTGTTAAAGCATTGTTGTTTAAGTTTATAGTGTCCATTACAGTCCCCAGCCCGACAGAACAGCTATAGTTAGTGAGCAAATTTCCTTCTAGATTTATAAACACCAGTTTTGGGATTGCATGTTGGCCCCATGTCGCTGGAACATCCATTATAGAACTGTTTGTAACTGACAAATCGATTAACGACGAGGCTACAGAGAAATCAATCATGGCTGCTGCAGATGGATTAATCCTATCGAAATGAACAATCCATGCAGAACTGGATACTTTTATCGGTGAGGTTGTGTTTATAAAACAGTTGCTGATCCTGATACTGTACGTAGGCGGTGGTGGGTCATGACTGTCCCACACAAGGGTTGCGTTGTTTGTACACGTGAACTCTATAGCTACATCACGTGTGGGACTTTCTTCTAGAATTTTCTCTAAGGAAAATGTTTCGCTTCTTTGACATTTGATTTCCGTCATGTGTATATTGTTGACCACCAATGCTGCGAGGAAGTTGCCTGTCAATAACTGTTTTGTTTCTGTAGCAAGGTTTTCTCTCATGTGTCCACCCAGCTGCGGCACAGCGAAATCAATGTAGTTGTTGATGAGGCTGGCGAGGTTGATGCTGGTGCAGCTACAGTCGTGGGGACAAGACGCATTGCTGGGTGATGGCGGTCTTAGCAAACTGTCCAACCAATCTTGAAGAGGAGACGGCTGACAATAGTGACCAATGAACATCACCATTAAGACCATTGTGCTTCTGGATACAATGTGCATTCTGTGCTAATCTGGAATTAAAACAAAAATAGAAAACAATTGACAACTGTTTATAAAGCTTTATTTTCCCCAGTTCATAGGCAGTGAATAAGTTTGGAAGTTATATTCTCTACTTTGCAGAGCTATTCGTTCAAAAATGGCCAATTCACGTGGTAACTTTTATAGTATGATAATAATTATACTATGATAAAGAGCAGTATGGTAAAATAATGTACATTATAGATGTGTTATATACTAAACCTAGACAAAACATTGACATAGCCAAATGCATATCTCTGCACAAGGCAGTCGAAGGGACATTGTGACAAAGTAGAGATGGTATGTACTCACGAATCACTGCCAAAGCAATGATGATACCAGATGTTTGCGAAAGTTGAGTCTATCCTGCTTCACTGGGACAGTAATGTTACATATCATTCTAATGTATATAATAAACACTAGTAGCAAACTGGGGATGGAAGTAGAAAGAATAAAAGAACAGGTGTCTGATGCCGACATCCGTGGGGTATTAAAGTCAAAGAGACGGATAAATATTCCTATCTGGATAATGAGATACAATTGACACACCAAATCAAATACACGTGTGATAAGTATTGTAACCTTGACATTTAACTTAACATCTTGATATTTGAACACTATCAAGTACCAGAGTTGGTGGAGATATTGTAAACTCGTGTATTTGCTGTCCCTGTGTACATGTATATGTCCACACATTCATCTGTATTTTGAAATTAGTCCGACTTTAGCCGATACTTGTCGAGTTTCATTTCAATAGATACATAAGATTTTAAATTAAAGGTTCGTTGGCTTCATGCAATATCCAATTGTGGACACCCGATGTTATTGCCGTCACGATTTTTTCTTGGGGCTCCTTCGTTTTTCTGCTGTAGAGGTACCATTTCAAGCATGTTCTGATTCCCAATGTCCTGATCTAGTGCACGATTGTGCTGGAGATGCTTTGACGGGTCGGGAAGGCAATAGAAGAGTTTTTGCCAAAACCACCTATCATCAACACATAAATAGGTATTTCTCTTCAGGTAAGTTGTAAGTTCTGGCGAACTAACTTCCATTGGGATATCGTCCATAAGGATAACAACAAGCTTACGTGCTCTATCTTTTAGAACTTCATGGTGTGCCTTTTGAAATTCAAACGTGCACCACTCACTAGCAAGATATTCTTTAGATAGAATCACCAAAGTACTCCGACTTTTCTGTACAGCATTTAGAATATTGTCAGCTATTGCAGCCCCAACTTCAAAATCTCTATAATGAACACACACACGGTATGGGGGATCTCTGTTTTCTAACTTAGGCATTAATGTATGGACAATCCAGGCTTCATTTTCGGAAGCATAAGAAAGAAATACTTCATACATATATTCTTCCATTTCCGGTTTTCTCCCATCAAATGGTCTGATGTGAAACCTAGCGTGAATAAGCATCTGTGTTTCAAATCTGAATTTATAGGCAACGGGTATTAGAGCTATAGCTAATAATGCCAGAACTCCAAGTGGAATGGCTATTTCTAGGTACGATCTAGGATCACAATCAAGTTTATATCTCGGAAAGTTAGCAAGTTGTATTTCTTTAAATGCTTCGTTAGCACATGTTATTTTCTCGTGTTCTGGTATATACTGTTTATTATCTTTAAACCATGCTAGCATCCACAGTGAATTACAATCGCAAACCCAAGGGTTTCCATGCATGTGAATTTCCAATGACGACGCATTAAATTGTACAAAACATTTTGGAAGGTATCTGATCTTGTTATAAGAGATGTCTAGGACTTGTAAATGTTTCCACAGCTCACATACAGGCGAATCCAATTGCTCCAAGGCGTTCCCAGATATGTTTAGCTTTTCAGCTCTCGTGAAATACTCTCTCGTCGAGATGTTACGGATCCTGTTACCACTAAACAACAGAACCACACTTCCTTCGGGTACAGCTAGAGGAAGAGACGTCAAATTCACACTAACGCACCGTATTTCTGTCTTGTGACTCGTTCTATTTAACGAACATTCGCAAGTTTCCGGGCAGTCTGTTACAATGGGACATACGTCAGAAAAGTTCACACTTAACAGCGTTTGATCATGTAATGACTTTGGACTGAAACATTTATATTCATCGAGATGTTTAAATTGTATTTTGTATTTAGTGTTCATCTTTGAATCAGCTATATGCTGCTTAAAAATATCTGCTTCGCAATCACACTTGTAAGGGTTGCTTTCTGCTTTTATTATATGTGCTGTAACAACACTGTAGCCATCTCTGTAGAAAGGTGGATATACCAGCTGGTTGTGGTGGATATTTATGTCTGAATGTGACAAGGGACTCTGCAGAAGAGAAAAGTCTCTAATCGAGTTGTGACTTAAATTAAGAAAGTGTAAATAGAAAAAGGCTTTAAAGGTTCCCGCGGGAATCTTTGTAATCCGGTTCCAGCTCAAATCTAAGTAAGTTAAATGCGGCAAACGATTGAATGTTAATTTATTTAAATATTGTATTTTATTATACGACAAGTCTAAAATGTGTAACTTCATATACGAAAACATCCCAGTGTGCTCGATCAAGTTGTGGTCCAATCGTAGATCTGTAAGATTAGTCGCACGAACAAGATGTGGATAGAACAACGTTGAGATGTTTACAAGTAAGTTGTTGGAGAGAATCAGTGACGTGACCGCTGACGTCAGAAGACAGGAGGGAATCTCTCTCAGCCGATTATTTGTTATCCTTATTTGACTAACGTTTTTTGTTCCGATTAAGAAAGAACAATCAGTATCCGCAATGTTATTTTGTTTAAAATACACGCTATGCAATATTCCTTCTGTCCGGTCAATGACACGTGGATGTCCGTTTAGAGGTGTGTTGTAAATGAACATCACATAGAGGCGGTTTGTGTTGGATATTGTTATATTATTGAGCCAGGAAAGAGTTGAATTATCAATAGTAACACTCGAAATCTTCACGTCAGAAACCATGCTGCTAAGATATCCATTTGTTCTCATGGAACAGTTAACAATCGAAATAAAATTAGATTCCACAAACGTGCTCAAATCTTTCACCAATATTTTCCCATCATTTGAACAAATAAAACTAAGATTGAAATTTCTAATCCCTTTGTCTATAGCCAGATCCATAAACGCTAAATCTAAAGATAACTCCTGGTTTTGTTTTACATGGCACTCAACATCCTTGAACAACCGACTCTTCCAGGATTTGATAACTCGTTCAGCTGATGGATTTTGGTCTATTCTCTTCTGAGCTATAACCTGTCCGATTTCCTTCCAGGTATATCTCGTCGTTATTGCTGAATCCATCAACCTCATTTTTTGACGAACGAATTTTTCCCACACAGACATTTGATTGCAAACACACATACGAGGGCATGGTACAGTCTTATTTGTCGTGATAGATGTCGTTGAAGATGTTGAATTTAAGGCAGCAATTGTTGTGTTCACCATGGTTGACTCAGATTCATATGTTGTTTCAGGACCTTCAGTTCCACTCGTTGTGGTTAACTCAAATTCAGATGTACTTTGAGGAATATCAGGTACACTCGGTGTGGTTAGCTCAACATCAGATGTACTTTGAGGAACAGCAGTTCTCGTTGAGGTTATCTCAAATTCAGATGTGCTTTGAGGATCAGCAGTTCTACTCGTTGTAGTTAGCTCAAATTCAGATGTGCTTTGAGGATCATTAGTTCTCGTTGAGGTTAGCTCAAATTCAGATGTGCTTTGAGGATCAGCAGTTCTACATGTCGTGGTTAGCTCAAAGTTCACACCATCGTATTGATGAGTGTTCAGTGTCTCAAATGTAGCTGGCACGAACCTATTTTTATTCGTCTCTCCAAAGAGAATCGTGGTCATTGTTGAAGTTGCTATGAATGAATTGCGTTTTTTTCTAACTTCACTAAAATAATCTTTCATCTTAGTTCTGTGTAACCGTTTTCCATTGTTGGATCGTTTGTTAAGAAAAGCTAAATCCTTGTTTGGACCCAACACTGGACCACGCGATAACGAACAATGTGGTATAGTTATTAGCACAACAAATGCAATAATATTTTTGGTGACGAACATGTCTGTTTATAAAGATATAGTTTGTATGTTTAACGACACAACTGGAACACATTGATTATTAGTCATCGGTTATCGGATGTCAAACGCACGGTTATAACTTATATCGACACTTGGTATGCCTGTTTAATTCAGAAATATAAATTTCTTCACTTGTTGCGAGCACTTGCTATTTTATAGCTGTTGATAGTCTCCTGTATATGTTCAATTCAGTGTAATCGCTGTGCATCACGTATTTGCTTCTCCGTTCTATTGCTATAACTGAAAACAAAAGTGGTGCCATTTATTAATTATTTCTCTCCAACTAAATCTCGCACCGACACTATTACTTTAAAACATAATTTTAATTATTATGAGGTCTTTTCAATTAATAATGAGCACACTATCTGAAATATGACAGGAACACCTCTGCCTATACTATCTTCAATTAATTGCGTTCTGTATTGGCAACATGGCGACCCGATATATTATGTAAAACCGTCGACAACTGACCTCGATTGAGTAGAGGTTAAACCACAGATGACAGTCGTAACTCGTGAGTCTACCAGTATGACAAAGTTGTATATATGTGCTTTGCATTAGTAAAATATATTAAATTATTGAAACTTAGTGTTGCGTTTACTTAATTATGTATACATATATACATAATTATATATAGGTGTGTGTGTGTGTGTGCGCGCGCGCGCGCGTGCGTGCGTGCGTGCGTTTCATTAATACTCAATACAAGACCAGTAAACGGTTTACACATGTCTCTATTTTCAACATGTATCTATAGGCTTATTGTATTGAGTCATTTATCTCAACCAAATGAGAATCACAAATGAACGGAGACATTTGAACTGATTATTTTTCAATATGTGTATATTTCCTATCTTATATTCCTATCCGCTAAGAGCAATACTAGTACCATAAGTGGGTCGGGCATACATATCAATTTCAAGTTAGACCTACGCATGGTCAAAATTAATGGCAATATAATATTGTTTAATGTCGTGAAATCCCTGTGGTACAAATTATCGAGAATATGTGACGGCAACTTTGTAATACATTATTATTTTTAATCAATAAAATTCAAACTCATTTTAATATTATATAGAGGATATTAAACGAGCTACCCTGTATTATCAAGTTTAAGTCCCAAGTGAAATAATTTTCATTTGTCACGA
>JAUTCZ010104553.1:0-15105 GCA_032273805.1 Melanodrymia brightae
GTTGGGGTAAACACATGTACGAAAATTTAAAAATTATATACTAAAAAGAACAATTTGGGTTTTAAAAAACTGAAAATTCGGAAGTGGGGTGGGGGCATGGCCCTAGGACCCTGCTAAAACGTAAACAAGTCGTATTTTATGCAAGTTTACCACTCGGAAATACCAATTTGCGACCACTCACTAACGCAGTGTTAGCCGCAAATAAGTAGCCAGTCTGTCCGTGATTAAACAATGCGTTTGGGTGTCGCTACTTTCCTTTGTATGTGCGTCCTCTCTCGTCCACTGTGGTCAAAATTAAACCCCATAATCAATACTGAGAGGGCAGGCTATTGAATCAATTTAATTATTTTGTTTAATTTCAGATTCACGAATGACCTTTGCGGACGGGTTGCCGCGAAACAAATACGGCGAAGTGTTACACAGGGATTAAAACAAACCATTGCCCCGATGGGGGATTCGGGGCTCAAAAGAAAAACATCAAACAGAAAAACGTCCACGACAACATCATGTGGAACACAGAAAATCAACACACAAACGACAAACACAAGCAAAATAGAGACAGAAAAAATAAAAAGTTCCAAGCGGTGCCGGGCCGCGGCACGCAATGTCGACAAAAGAAATCCAACAATTGGTTGTCAAAGATGTCTGAAGCATACTAGCATGGTCAAAACATCCCACCCCTCCTCCTCGGCCGCCGTCCCGTTTAGTCCGGCTTCCCGTAACTGCAAACTCGTGACGTACAACAGGTCGAGGAAGCCGACCACAGGAGACAACGTCCAAAACGAAAAGCCGACACTTTGCCAAGTTTTGCTGGATACGACTAGTACAAAGAGAGATCGATGGGAGAAAGTTGGAGATGTGGTGGAGCTAGACGACCAATGCAGGAACACTGCGCCCTCGCATAAGCAAACTTTTCATTATTATGATTATCACCAGCAGCACCAGGCGGGAGACAGACAGCCGTCTCGTCCGTCGTCTGTTCGCGATGGAAACACCGCTCTGCGCAACATCAGCCAGCAATATAACCGACAGACCGCGCCACGGACAGACGGACGGAAGAAATTAACCTACAGTAAGTGGTTTTCTGGTAAAGACAGTCAGAATGGACAGATCGAGAATTATGGATGCGTTCGCAGTGTTACGGGGAAATGCAAGTCGCCTTATAAGGAGAAATTTCAGAAAATTACCGGCGGAAATGTAAGTAAAATTAAACAAAATGATTGTGTGACTGTTTGTAAAACAGCAGATGGTAGACATAGCAATCATGCAAAGGAGAAAGAAAAACATAGAGTTAGTAAAGATCATTTAGAACGTGCGCGTCGCAGAAACGTGAAGGAAAAATCGGTGCGTATGGAGGGAGGAAAACAGATGGATGCAGAAACAGATAAACCGAGTACCCCGCCATCTACCCGGGATAACCGAGTACCCGTCTCCCCCTCTTCATCGGGGGGTGAGTCAAAACATCAAAGAAGACCCCACGTCAGCAGACTTCCGATTCGGTTTGTGAGGGACGATGTCAAAGGTACGGTTCCAAATAAAACATTTGGTAGGTCTAATTCTCTAATTTCATCTAGCAGAGAAGAAAAGTGCCAGATGTTAGAGTGGGGTATTAAGTACGATGATGAGTTATCGAGTAATAAGAAAGCGGTAGTTACTGACGACTTAAACAGGCGGCACGGTGAGTCCCGGAGTCTGGGGGAAACCGGAGCCGGTGAAAGTAATAAGTTGAGCTGCAATGGGTCTAACGGCATACCTGAGTTATTATGGAACAACACACGGCAGTCTGGGCACTTTCTCCGCTATCAGCGCCGAGACAGGGGAGGAGGAGGGAAGAATTGCCGTACATCAGACGGAGTACACTCGTCGCGTGACGCGTTACATCACAGCGTACCCGTAGCAGACAAGTTACGTCACGGACGTCCCGCCGACGTTCTTACTGCGCTAGATGGGGATTCAATAGATAGGATTAATATTATTAAGCGTGACGAGAAATATGCCATTGCGGAAGGTAAGAATGTGAAAGGTGTTGGAAGTGAAATTACGGAAACTGTTGGTACGCGGTTGGAATGCAGTGATGGCTTGATAAGCGAGTTTGGCCAGGTTGTGGATTCTAATCGGAGTTGTTGTAGTTGTAGCTGTGTTGACGGTGACGACGACAGACACGGCGGTGAGTACTCGCACCTTACTAACTGTTCTGTATTATCCGGTGAAGACACACGCTGTTTAAAGTCAGACAGGACAAGTGACTTTTCTAATAACTCCGCCTCTGTTATCAGCCACCGGGTAACGTACTCTGACAAAACTGATAAGTCGTTTGATAACTCAAGCGCGCTCTCCACACGGACAGGGTACACAAATACAAGTCATAAATGCATCCGGCTTAACGACAGTCGTGAACAATTCAATCAAAATACAAGGACGAAAATCTTACCAAGGAAGGAAGTCGGCGTTCGAATATTAAATGAACGAGATGGAAGCTCGCACGTGCAGAGCAGACGTCGTGAAAAAGAGTGTGTTAAGAACAGGCAACCCGTTATGAAAGATTCGGTCCAGTTGTGTATTGTTTCTGATGGCTCTTATCTAAGTGATATACCACACGATGTAAATTCGATGAACGCTGGAGGCAATTTTGAAAACAAAAATAGACAGAATATAGAAGGGAATATAAAAAGCGCAAGTGAGTGTAAAGTTAGTGATAGAAAGTCATCCGAGAAGACAGGTTCATTGCCGGTTCCCGATAAACGCTGCGTTTTGTCGATCTTATCGGGCAGTGAAAACAACTTAGCTATTTCCAACAATGCGGTGGAAGATAGGACTTTAGCGAGATGCAGTTCAGGTGCGACCGCCACCACAACACACACGCAAGGG
This sequence comes from Melanodrymia brightae, assembly GCA_032273805.1. Classification (NCBI taxonomy): domain Eukaryota; kingdom Metazoa; phylum Mollusca; class Gastropoda; order Neomphalida; family Peltospiridae; genus Melanodrymia; species Melanodrymia brightae. The sequence goes on from JAUTCZ010104553.1 coordinate 2,869, forward strand.
GGTAACGCTAAAGGTGAGAATACTTTAGACCTTTTTGAAGTTAACTTTGAAAGATTTGATTCACAGAAAAAAAATTGTCGTGTTGATGTGGGTGATAAAAATAACATTTCCATGAATTGTGATCAACCTTCGGACCAATTATATGAACACTCCAAATTATCCCATGATGCCAGCCATTCCCCAGGTCATTCCACAATAACACCCCCTTGCAAGTCCGGCAGTATGGAAAGTAATGTTTCGAAAATGGATAATTCCGTGACAATTGTAAATAAGACAAAGAAAGTGAAAACTGTAAAGAATAGTGAAGCAGTTGAATTGCCATCTCCAGAATTATTGTCTAAACGTGTATCGATGTCGCCTCCCATTGGGCACAGACGGGAAGAAATACAATCTCGTCTGCAGAGGCCAACAATATCATCGAGCATCAGGAACAGCCCAGAGATGGCCAAGAAATACCGTAATGACGTATACATGCAGACGTCACCGACTGGAACTCCAAGTACCAGGGTGACGTCACCACTATCAGAAAGAAAAACGTCTTCCTCCTCCGCTTCAGAGCACCACAATGGTTCAAAGACACATAAACAAATGTCTTCGCCCGATGGAAGAAATAATTGTGTCACATCTCCCTCTGGACCTCGTTCTGGGTCCCAGGATCCTGGAATAACATCGCCATTGGTCAAACGAAAAGGGCGTGTTACATCCCCATCGAAAACTCTAGTATGTTCTCCAGTGAGAAAATCTAAGCAGGTGACAGATGATCGCAGTGTATCCAAGTCATGGAAGAGCAGCGTGAAGTCGGTAGTTCCCTCTAATACCAGGCGTGATTCGGACACGTCAAAGTCCTCTTCATCATCAGTGGACTGTATTGGTGGAGCAACCTCGCCAACAGAGTACAAACCCAACCAATCTCTCCCACCTAATACCAAACGGACCAAAATACCATCCAACCAAATGTGTAGTAAGCAAAAGGGAAGTTCTGTGAGAAATAGTACACAAACACAACAGCTTGGCCAGATCTCAAGGTATACAAAGAAAGCAAAGAAGAAACCAGACGTTGCGGATGAAGGTCCCAGTGATGGCAATGCTGATCCAATATCTCAAGAGAATATGGCGAACCAATCATTAGCACCACCAGAGATAACCAGGCTCATTGACAGACCTGAAAGTAAACCAACAACTGTAGAATCTCGAGAAGACAACTGTAACAAAGTAACAAACGTCAAAAAGGGAGCAGATAAGAACAGTATTACAGGACTTTCTAAAAAAATGTCTACCAGTATAGCAAGTAAATTTACTGTTTCAAAAAACTCTGTTTCTAGGACTCTGGTGACAAGTGCCATAACAAAACAGCACAAAGTAACGTCTTCTAGTTCTCTGTCTGTATCAAGTACCACCGGGAAGGCGAAGAAACAAAAGCAGTCAACTCTAGAACACGAAAATCAATTGAAAGTGTCCGTTAAACAAGATAATCGCAATAGTTTACTTCGAAGTGTATCTTCTGGACGTGATCAACCACAAAGTGTAAACTCGAGAAAATCATCCATTGATTCAAACAGTTCCATTAGTGGTTGTTCGAGTTCTTCTAAATTGTTAACCACCAATGACACAAGAAAATCCCACCATTACGGTAAAAAGGTTGGAAATGATAAGCGATCAGTACCAACAAACCACAAAGTACCAGGTTCAAAAAAATATGGAAGTAACTCTTGTGATACTGAAGATGAGGTGTCTAGAATAGGAGATAATGGACCTCTTCCTTCGAACGCAATTGCATCACCAGATGTAAACACAGATCAGTTGTGTAGTAATCATTATGAGAATCAAACCGGATGTTTGCCTTTGAGTAGAACCAGAACACCCGGCAGTACCAGGAGTCTTTCAGAGTCTCCTAGATCATCGATATATTCGACGTCTGACAAAGACAATACCAGTAAAAGTAACCAATGCCAGAACAAAGCAGAACGTTTGTCTTTAAGTAGAACCAACACACCTGGAAGTAATAAAAGTCTTTCAGACTCTCCGAGGTCGTCAATATGCTCAATGTCCGACCAGGAAAGCATCAAAAGTTTCAACTCCTCTACTTCCACAAGTCTTGTTTGCAGATCTTCAGAACGATCAGAGAGGATTTCACATTTTCCAAAACAATCCAGGATACCTTCAGCTGTACTGTCGGGTAAAACTGTGAAAACCACCAATAATATCGGGTCTCCCAGGTCAATAAAGAGATCGAAGGCCCTAGGATTACAGAGACAGATTGGAAAGGTCAACATATCTCTGAAATCTTTAGCTGATGGTGGGACCAAATTGAGCGAGAGCTTGAAAAGGAATGACGTCAGATGGTCAGAAAGATATCATTCTGTGAAAGCAACACTGAAAGCCAAACATTGTAAGGAAAACACAAACAAGATGAGGAAAGAAATGGCTGCTGATGGAAGGGTGGGGAAGGTGATAACGTGCAGTGATGACAAGCAAAGTACAAATATTAAATCTCGTGTTTATAATGTGAACAATGCGGATACGTGTGACAAAATAACATCACATTCGGAGGATTGTGACAAGTCAATTGAAATAACCTTAAACAAAACTTCAGCTTTAAATACTGATCTTTGTGATGGCAAATTGATTACAAACACTGAGTTAATTGACAATTCATTTCAAATGACGTCAAATAAAAATCCTTGTGATGACAAACAGATTGCTAAGACTGATTCTTGTGGTGACATATTAATTGAAAACACACAGTCCAAGAATACAAAACATGAGTCAGGCATTAACACGGAAATGAAAACTACTGATAATAAAATAGCTTGTGGTAAAACAGAAGATAGCGATCTAACTGAGTTTTGTACAAACCCGGTCACGCTAGCCGGACAAGAATGTCCTTGTAATGTAAACAATGTTACCAACTCCTGTGTTGAAGAAACTGGGTCAAACGGTCATACATTTGAAACAAATGTTTTGAAGCGTCTTGCTAAATCAAATGCTCTCAAATTAGCAAAACCCAGTGTTGTAAAAACCAAAAAGAATGTTTCTAAATCGAGAATTGTTAAAATTGAAAAGAGTATAGCTAAGTCCAGAACTGTAACTACAGATAGTACGATTTCTAAGTCCAACATTGGCAAACATAAAAACCATGAAAATATTCTTTCTAAGTCCAGTATTCACAAATCTGGAAATAGTGATTCCAGATCCAGTGTTGCTAAAACTGAAACTAGTGTTTCTAATCCTAGTGTTGACAAAAGTAAAACTAGTGTTTCTAATCCTAGTGTTGACAAAAGTAAAACTAGTGTTTCTAATCCTAGTGTTGACAAAACTGAAACTAGTGTTTCTAATCCTAGTGTTGACAAAAGTAAAACCATTGTTTCTAAGTCAAAAGCGGTTTTGAAAACAAGAACTTGTATTTCTCAGTCCAGTATTGTTTCCAAGTCCATCATTAATGACGAACCGGAAATTGATTTTTCCGAATCCATCACTAACAAAGATGAAAACATTGTTTCTATGGCTGATGTGATGACACCTAATAATGAATCTAAGTCTCTAAGTTACAGCTGTGATAAACTTGACCATACACCGACACCCGCAAAACTCGCTCAAACACCGGAAGTTGTACGAACAGAAACACCGGAAGTTGTACGAACAGAAACACCGGAAGTTGTACGAACAGAAACACAGGAAGATGTACGAACAGGAAGTGGAAGTGATTTGCCGTGTCCAGAACAAAAAACAAGTTCTCGTGTCGTTACAAAGCTGGACAAGATTAACCCAGTTGCAAGTGTTAGCACAACAGTTAGGAAGACCTCCCGTCTTCAAAAACCGGGATTTATGCAAGATAAAAGTGAATTGAGTGTCTTGGGAATAAATGCAATGAAAAATAATAAATTAGTGATACACAATTCAAAAAACAACAAAAACTGTGAAATTCATTTGAAGAACTCTAAGTCAAGTAAAGCCGTCCGTCCATCAAAGACTACAACTTGTGATAAAGACGAACACAGTAATGTTATCTGTAAAGATAATATATCAACTTCCCTTGAAGGTTGTAATTTGATACCTGTTGCGGATAATGTGATTACAACTACTACAAATCCATCTGAAAACTGTCATGTGACATCTGTTACAAATTCAATTGAAACTCGCAATGTAACGTCTGTTACAAATTCGCCTGAAGACCGTAATGTGACGCATGTTACACATTCACATGAACAATACAATGTCACGCCTGTAACAGATATTTCCGGTGACAGCACGTCAACTAGAACCTGTAACCTGATACATGATACAGATAATACATCATCTGCTACGTCTGAAAACTGTAACTTAGTAACTGTTACAGATAATACATCAACTGAAAACAGTAACTTGGCAAGTATTACAGAGAATACACCAACTGAAAACAGTAACTTAGCTACTGTTACAGACAAGGAAAATGAAACGTCAACAAACAACACCCACACGTTAGACATACAAGCCAGGGCGGCGGTATCGGGACGGGTGGGGGGAACATACGAAAGTCTCGCCAACTCCTCTCACCCAACTGTTCACAAATCAGACGATAGTGACCCAACTTTAAATGGTTCTCAGGTCGGTGATGAACATATAAGACAGTTAGTACGTGCTGGAGATAAGCCTATCAAGAAATTATCAGTATGTACAGAAATATACGAACCAGTATATTCTGTAAGAGAGTTTAAGATGGCATCACACGGGCATGAGACTTCAGCTGCCCTGCAAAACGTGCTAGCTCAGTGTGATAAAAGCCCGGAGTCGGAACTTTGTTTTGATAAAAATGATAGCTTCTCAATAAGTAAAAAGCCTCATATTTGCCGAGGTCCGGCGCTAGAAGGTTCGGGGAAGACGCCAGCTGGTTTTGAAATACCAGGAGATACTGATTCATCGTCCTCGGGGTCGACAACGGATTGTGAAACTTTTGGTGCTGGGAACGTACAGAACATTCAGAATGACGACCGGGAAGCGATGCTGAGGGGGAAGGGAATAATGTCTGTGGGTCCCCAACATGAAGAGAAAGTTGAACGGAGACAGCAGCAGCAGGAGAGATCGGATTTCAAAGAGGTTTTAAATTTGATGGTGAACAGAAGAGAGATAGTTGCGAGCGACGGAACTGGCGATGCGAAACTGGAAAACATATCTGCCAAACATGACCAAGGTGGAGAAAAAACAGAAGCGAGCAGCAATATGTCTGCAGACCAGGTGAGGGAAATGCCGTTGTCAGGAACGCGGCGAGGTAAGGCATGTTCGTTCATTAAGAGTACTTCGTGCCAATTACTGGCTAATGACATTTCGGGTAAAATTATCGCAAACGAAAACATGTGTGTTGCGGAAACTCACCATCAAAGACGGGATGAGACCGCGTGTGTTTTACGAGTGAAGCGAACTGTTGAAGATTCTTCCGTTTCGAGCCGTAAAGTGGACCGATTTAGCTCTGTTGTAGAACCCCAGTCCCAGAACAGTCATAGGGAGACAAAACTAGACTTTAATGATGATAAATGGTTTGATAATCAAAGTGTTTCCTCTGCGCTTGTTAACACACGTTACGAGGAAGTACCGTTTAGAACGGAAAGCAAAATTAACACTTATTCGTCATTATATCACAGTGACACAAGCACTGTAAACATTGTTCATGAATATCTTCCAGTTGTATATACAAACATTGAAACCGGTGCAGATGATGCCTTTAATAAAGTTAATTGCGCTACAGACGCCTTTAATGGGACTGAATGTAAAGCAGATGACACACGGATTAAGTCGGACTATAATTCTAATAATTCAGCTGTTACTCGAGAAAATAAGATTATATTGTTTCCCAAACCATTTTCAACACCAAGTGTGCCAAACAAACCGTGCATTAACATCTCAGAGACTGACGTCGTCGTTAATAACGTTGTCGTTGCCGATGTTGGTGAGAACACTGAAGAAATATTAACTGTAACGGTTATAAAACCCCGGGGACCACCTGAACAATGCCAGACAAAAGTCGTACCCACTGTAGCGCCGAAACCTACCAAGAAATATGAACACGCAACAAAGATTAAGTATTCAGTTTCGAAACTGGAAACCAAAAAACAAAAGTCCGTTATCACCAAGGAAACTGCAAGCAAGAGAACGGTTACCAAGGAAGTCGTTACTAGGGAACATGCTCCAACATACAAACCTGTCCACAAATCAGAATTTCTAAAAGACCCCTCAGTACGAAAAACTTTCGAAGCCCGGATGCTGTCAAAAAGCATCCCGCAATCCTCTGCTACAGAAATCTTTAGGTCGAGTGTTCAGAAAGAAACACGTGATAGTGTTAAAACTGTCAATAACTCCTTTGAAGGGTGTAAGGTGCTGAAATTAACTCCACTCGAAGAAATACCACATACAAATGTGGTGTTAAATGAGTCGCCATGGAAACCTGTTCAACCTATGTCTGAATGTAATCTTAACCTGCCACTCGAGACTGTCAGCCGAGGTCCCGAAACACGCACTGCCACTCTAAGTGACGAAACAATTGTCTTCACTCGACCGAATCAGAAAGTTGTGAATGAAATAAGTGGATGCGAAAAAAGTAAAGTTTCAGTAGATCCAATTAAAATATTTCAATCGATTTTAAAACCCTCCGACGGATACACTTCTATCCATAATAATACCCGAATCGAAAACCATATTACGTCATTCGATACTAGCAGACACATTATCGCAGACCCGGTAAGCAAGCGTGAAAATAATCATGTTGATAACAGTTTCATTAAAGACGAAATGACCGTTACTCGCCAAGCAGACGACAATCTTAACGTGTTTTCCCGCCAATTGGAAGTAACCGCAAAGCAAACACCGTCGATCACGGAGTTACCACCCATACAAGACCCTGGCGTGTCACTGCAGTCTGACAAACCGCCCCCGGTGACCGACCCCATTCAAACTGTGTCAAAACCCGGTCTCAAGAGATCAGTGGGGACAAGCTCACTGTTTCGTTGGCAGACGGTCAAGCAGAAATTGCTCCGAAAGACGGAAGCGTTGAAAAGGGAGGAAACTAAAAGCAAAGTTGCCAGTTTGGTAAACATCAAGGAAGCGGTGGAGGATTACAGTGAGAAGGTGGAAAGACTGAACTGTAAAGCCGAGCAAACGAAAGAAACAGAGAAATGTATTGAGAGTAAACGAGTTTCAGAAATCAAAACAAACCTGACGAGAAAACTCAGTGTTACGGAGCTGAGTCCAGACATCGGTTCCCCAACCCCGCTCCGCAAGTACCAGTGGAAATGTGAAGACGGAGGAATATGGAAGAAGGTTTTTCTTGAAGATGATGGAGAAAATGTTATGGAAGAATGCAGCGAGGGGTGTTTTGAGAATATGAGAGAAAATGAGAAAGGCGACATGGAAGTAAGTGAGGAGGGGTATGTGCAGCGTCTTGGTGGTACACAAAGAGACACGACAGTCGTGTTGGCAGCCGACAGATGTAACACAGCACACGAGATGATCAATGGGTCTAAAGACAACACACAACAAACCGAACACAATGGATCTGACCGGACCCCACTGGTCAAACAAAGACAGGATAAAGATGACTCCTGTCCAGAAATTGCCGTTACGACCAACGATGAGATATTAGAATCTGTAGACGAATATTTCGTGTTTAAGACTAATTCGTCTTCAATGAGAAACACAGAGACTGTCACGGATATTAATTTTGAATGTGAACGTACGGACAATCACGATAACGGACGTACGGACAATCACGGTGTCTGCAACTCGGTTGAAACAGTTTCACAGCAGACGATTGTGAACAGTCTACAACAAAGCACGGCTAGAGAAAATATAGCTATATGTCTCAATATTGGTTCCCAGAAAGCTGTGAATATGTTAAACGTTGAAAATAAAAATGAAATATCTCAGAATGAACATTTCGATGAGTGTAGGACAGAAAATAGAGACACAAATGACACGCGCTTTAACCTTGAAAATAATTATCAAATTTTCGCTAAAAACAAATTAGACGTAACGAAGTGTAGTGAAAACCAAAACCAGTTTGGTCAATCGAACGAGTCAAGTTGTCGCGCGCGGGAGATTTCAGTCGCGACAGAAGCAGACGACACAGAAGATCGAACTGATGAAAGCTCTACCGGAAGTGACGACAGCAGTGATAGCGCGTGGAAACGTTCGGAATTGGTGGTTCATGAGGGAAGTAGTGCTGACGACCTCACAGCTGGTCACGACGACACCACAGCTGGTCACAACGACATCACAGCTGGTCACAACGACATCACAGCTGGTCACAACGACATCACAGCTGGTCACGACGACATCACAGCTGGTCACAACGACATCACAGCTGGTCACAACGACATCACAGTTGATCATGACATCACAGTTGATCACGAGGACAATCACGTTGATTTAGTTATCAAGCAAGACGATGTCAGTCAAAAATACACACACGACGAAGTGGATGTTCACCCACCGCGTTGCAATGATGTCGTCGTCGTCGGCGTTGATTGCACTGATTATAGCCCATCTGTCTGTCAACAAGTAACATATGAAGACGTAGACGTTCACCCACCACGTTGTATTGACGACGTCGGCGGCGTTATTGTCACTGATTATGACACATCTGTCTGTCAACAAGGAACAGTTGACGAAGTAGATGTTCAACGTGAAACCACACCGTATTGTTATGACGATGTCGACGTTCATTTCTCAAATGACGTTACCGTATTCAATACGACCACCACGTCGTGTAGCAGTAGTGGCGCTGAACACGGAGATAAGAATCATGTTACGTCCCAGGAAGGGAGAACTAAAGAAAACGATGTCCGTGTATCTACTACTGCTGCTGGCTGCATTCCTGATGGCAGCGACCTTATCACATCTGATAAAGCACGTAGTTTGGAAAAGTTTAAGACAGAGGAAGATCGGGTTACAGTTTACGCTTCTCACGAGGAGAACAGCGGGGTGAACAGGGTGACAACCGACGTGCAACAAACACCGCCACGTGAGTGCAGCACAGAAGCCGTACGTTTAGAGTCCGGCAACCAAGGGCGACTTGTTAACAAGGATAACGGCAACCAAGGGCGACTTGTTAACACGGATAACGGCAACCAAGGGCGACTTGTTAACACGGATAACGGTAACGACGGCGGCGATGATGTTGGTGAAGAAGAATTAACTGGTTGGGGAGAAACGGATTGTGATTCCAATACATCTGTTGTCGTTGTGCCCGTTGTGAAAGTGGTAGCAGACGCGTGGGTTAGTGATGGTACTGAGAACCAGTGTGTTGTCCCCATCGTGGACGTTGAAACAGACGTTGTGAACGTTGTAACAGACGTGGAAGTTAATGATGATGTGTGTTCTGTTACTACTGAGAACCAGTGTGTTGATTCCAGTGTTCGTGTTCAGAAAGAGAATCTAAGTCAGGTTGTCACGTTCTTCCTTGGCGATGATGACCCAGCCGAGAACGTGGAACAAACTGGTCGCCATGGTCACGGAAATACTACCACACAAGGCAAGGATACTGCCTCTATAATCACCAAGAACACTTTGACCCACACAGACAAGGATACCGTCAAGCCAAGGGTCAAGGTCACAGCGTGGTGCTATCAAGATGAGGATACTGAAATAGTGGATATGTCGGCTGATAGTGGTTTTAGACGACATGGACTGTCACAACAACCCCAGTACGCAGATACTAGCAAAGACTGGAGCACAGTGGGACACACTGATGAGGTTTACCAGGGCAGAAAGGCGTTCTGGGAGAAGACATCAGATGAGGTAAGACTACTTATTGAATTATAAATATATTGATTTCATTGTTTATAATTTCACATAATTGTCACATTTAAACTTTTTAAATTTTATGTTGATAGTCCATCCACCCAACTATTCATCCATCCATCCATCTATCCATCCAACTATTCATTCATCCATCCATCCAACCATTAATCCATCCAACCATTCATCCATCCATATATCCATCTATTCATTCATCTATCCATTCATCTATCCATCCTACCATCCATCCATCCATCCATCCTACCATTCATCCTACCATCCATCCATCCAACCATCAATTCATTGAATAGGTTCATGAATAGGTTTTTTCACTAATGAATTCTTTCACCCGCCTATCATTGCTAACAGTGAACAGACACAATACAATTAGGAAAATAAAACCTATATTAAACCTACATCATTTACGAATTGATAAAAATCAAAATTTTAATAAACCAAATGCATAAAGTGTGTCGTCATTTGTTAAAGATATCACAATGTATTCCAAAGTCGTCTGTAATGTGCTCGAAAACGATTCACTGGTCTACATTACTGTAGATAGGACAATAAACAGCCTCCTATCATTCATTGCTAACCGTGAAGAGATCTGTTGAGTATTGTGATATATAGATGTAACAACTCATGAATAATGAGGAAGTATACAAATCTGTTATCTTTCCGGACTGAAACTAGTCTATAGATACATGTATGCAGAGCTGTCATGGTATTGGAATGTCAAGGGGCCAAGCGAATGGATAAAAGTTTGTTTGTTTAACGACACCACTGGATCACATCGATTATAAATCAGCGGTTATTGGATGTCAGACGCACGGTTACACTGACACATGGTCTCAGAGGAAACCTGCTGTCATGGCTACATGGGATACTCATACCGAAAAACAGCAAGGGGTCTTTTATGTGTACAATCGCATCTATGCGACCCCTTGCTATAGACATGATGGCACACACCACGAAATTTTATAAACCAGTTGTGGATCACTGGCTGGAATGGAAAATAGCCCATAAAATGTTTTAGGCTGTGGAGGATCGATCTCACGACCCATCCCGCTACAGGCAAACACTTCTGTACTACACCCCGCCCCTCCATGCAAATGGATGCAGTAGGTTCGAATGCAGCCTGTGTACTTCTAGTACACGTACATGTACATACACTAGTTAGTTATAACTTATTTACGGGCTTATATCCAATTAAGGTTCAAGCATGTCTGTAATGTTCACACAGTCCAGCTGCCTCGACTGCCTGTCCAGGACAGAAGTTAGTGTTAGTATGACAGAGGCAACCCGCTACTCGTATTCGATAAGTAGCAAGGGATCTTTTATAAGCACTTTCCCACACAGGGCAGTACATACCATGGCCTTTGTTAAACCAGTTGTGGACACTGGTCGGTGTAAGAGGAAGTACACCTACCCATTGAGTCTTGCGGGGCACTCACTCTGGGTTGGAGTGGCTACTGGGAATTGGATTTGAACCCAGTATCTACCAGTCTTAGTCCTGGTGTGTTAACCATTGCTCTATACTATTCTAATACTATGGAGGCATGTAGTAACAGATGTTGTTTATTTACACTAACATTACACAGTTAGTACTTACTATTAATACTAAGTAATACTAAGTAGAAATATTGAACTTAGAGATCAATTGTATTTTACTGTAGAACATTGCAACCTTTAACTTCTTGTATAACATTATAGAACATTGTTAGTTTAACCACGAAAACAATTATGTGGAATTATTTTAAAACTATGTTACATTCTTGCCAGGAAAGGTGAGAGATGGACCTAATTCACCAGCCTGCACACACACCTGCAAGCAGCAAATCTCTCTCCTAAATTTCTTTTTTGCTTATTTATTACAAGAGTATGGTATTAATTAATAAGGCCTAAAATAAAAATGTGTGTGTTTCCGGTTTCCCAAAACTCTAATTTATGCCCTGACCATAACGGTTTTTAACAAAACAAAAAACAAAAAATTGCGGAAATAAAAATGTTTTATCAAAAAACCCCAAAAACTCCACATTTGCCAACCCTACATACCCTTTTTTTTTTTTCAATAATCAAACCGGAAACACATTTTATTTTTTGAGGCCTAAAGTTATTGACATTTTTCTTAATTAATAGAGAAGATTTACAATTTAAGAAATCTCGTTTCTATTCCATTTTGGTATATTAATTGTAAAACAATTTAATGAGGAGAGTGATTACTCGCCTGGCACCATTTCAGAAGAGTGATCTTCAGCTCGCCTTCATTTTGCTCATCGCGAAGATTTGTTACAAAGTACTGGCATGTGGTCAGAGAACAAATATATCGCGAGTACTCGCTAGACTGGTTTTTGTACCAAATATTAAATGAGGGTGATATGATGGTACCCCGTTAAATTACAGGTGAGATATCACGATATATCTCTTATCTAAACACGACAGTTAAATTACAGGCGAGATATCACGATATAT
>JAUTCZ010104664.1:0-15089 GCA_032273805.1 Melanodrymia brightae
ATAAACCAGTCGTGGATCACTGGCTGGAACGGAAAATAGCCCATAAAAATGTTTTCGCTGTGGAGGATCGATCTCTCCCGAACACATGTATGAAGTTTACTAAATATAATATGAATTTGACACAAGTAAATCAATAAATTTATTTTTAGTTTCAGTTTTGTAATGTCCAGCTTCAAGGTTCCTGTCTTTAAGGAAATATCTTAAAAACATTTAAATATAATTATGTCACTGTAGAATATTATTTTTATCATCTTTGTTATGTGAACTAAGTAAACAAACAAACGAATATCTCAGGCCTTTCCACAGGATTTGTTTAAGGCGCTTACATTTTCAAAATTTAGCAATAATATTATAATTTTGTGTAAAATCCATAGGTACAAACTAAAAACATTTTGTATTATACATTGTACAGGGACAGACAACTGAATTTAAGGCCAATATAAACAGAGCCCTTACATTAAATCAAGGCGCTTACAATTCCATTAAAATACATCAAATAGCTTAGTTAAACAGGTAAGGAGTTGTGGCTCCCTTTGCATTGTGGCTCTGGGGAAACCTCTGCATCTTAATTTATTTTAATTACGTTGTATATTTGCACCTTTTCTGAGACAACTGAAGTGTTGAGTTTGTAAACATTTATATTTTGCAGTGTGTTAAGTCATCTCAGTCAGCCAACTACCAAACTTACCTAGTCATTTAAAATATTAGGTCAAGATTTATTTTATTTTATTTACAAATTTAGATAAATAAAGTCTAGACAACATTGCATTTTCTGCACAATTAAGATTTGTTTTTGTTTTTAAGTTTAATGATTCTTATATTATTTAGCAATTAATTTAGAGATTTTCAGTGTGTTAGAAGATTTTATTTTGTATATGTTTGCCAATAGTATAGCATGCAAAAAGAACGTTTAGTTTTTAGTTAGAATGTATAGATTAATTGAAATATGTAGATTAATTTAAATATGTTTAGTTTTGTTTGATTGTTTGCAAACAGGTTCGCAAAAGATATTCTTGCAAATTTTGTGTATTTTCTCATTTATAAAAGACACTAAAAACTGTTCACTCAAGATTTGTCTTCCACTTGAAATCTAAATGATAAAATTATTATACATAGGGGATGTCTAAAAAAATTCTTTAGTGAAATGTGTGATAGCTCTCCAAAAAGAGAGCATTTCATTAACTGATTCATTTATAAAGTTAATAAATATAAAACTCATAAAAGACTTTGGCATGAGGAAATATTTACACCCAACTTCATTAATCTTTTACTATCACTTGCTATCCCTGTTTAGCAGACAATCTTTTTGCATGTATAGCATACAAATACAGCTGACTATCTAAACTTCATCCATTATCAATGTAGGATTAGCAAAATGTGCTTCTTAATTTACACTGACAATTTTGAGAATAGAAACTTAAGCTATTTTAGACAGATTCCTGCTTTAGACAGATGCCGGTTTAGACAGCTCAACATGTATAAATGCATGTGTAGAATTTAGTTGATTTCTTTTTTTCTCCCAGGTAAACATTTTAGTTAGCGTGCAAAGACTCCGACCAGCACAAATGGCACCCACACCATCAGCACGTTATAGTTTAGAGTAGGAGGTATCACATATTTTATTTTAGTTGTCTAGCAGTAGTAAGATTATCTAGTTGTACTGTTGGGCTAATCTAACATAGTGTTACCTAGACATATTTAGGCTTTTGCATTAATTACGCATATTCAGATTATTATTAATTTATTATTATTAAAAGGAGATAATATTTAACCAATTTGTTTTTATGTAATGACATTATTTTGCTAATCTGCTATAAAAAGATAGGAATGATTGGCAAAATGACAAGAGAAATATATCTGATAATCAGAGCTTAACCCAGTATTGCAGTAAATCACAGGTTATATAAGCGCAATCTGAATATAGAATGATCCTATTCATTCTTGTTTTCATTGTATATTAATATTGGAGTGGGACATAGCTCAGAGCAAGACCATTTGCCTTCAGCTTGATAGATCGACAGATCTATTCTCCTCAGGGGACCCATTGGATTATTTCCAGTTCCAACCAGTGATCCACGACTAGTCTATCAAAGGCTATCCTGTCTGTGCATATAAAAGATCCATTGCTGTTATTCGAAGACAAGTAACCTATATGGCAGCAGCAGGTTTCCTCTGTGACCAAAGGTCGATATAACCATGCATTCGACATCCAATAACCTCTGATTTATAATCAATGTGTTCCAGTGGTTATCTTTTATACATGTATGTTAATATCGGTCAACACTTGGACACCACTTTTGGATATAAAAGTTCAGATTTTTAAAAATATAATGACAGCCTCCATAGTGCAGTGGTTAATACATCAGGTTTAAGGATGGTAGGTACTAGGTTCAAATCCCATTTGTGGCATATGCAATTTGTATTCCCAGTACCAACTCCAACCCAGAGTGAGTGCTACGCAAGGCTCAATGGGTAGGTGTACTTCCACTTACCGGTACACCAACCAGTGTCTAAAACTGGTTTAACAAAGGCTGTGGTATGTACTGTCCTGTCTTTTGGAAAGTGGATATAAAAGATCCCTTGCTACTTATCAAATAGAAGTAGTGGGTTTCCTCTCATACTAACACTAACTTCTGTCTTGGACAGGCAGTTGAGGCAGCTGGACTGCATGACCATGACAGACATGCTTTAACCTTAATTGGATATAAACACGTAAACAACAGCTTGGTTGCACTGTTTTCCAGTAACAAATTTGGCAAATTCTGCGATATTGGGTTACAGCTATATTGGGTTAAGAGAGATGTTTTGTAATGATTGTAAAATGTTAAGTTGACTATTCAGTTAAGTATCAAAAGCATTTTTATGCTATCTTGTTTTGTACTTACGGTAACTAGTAAAATAGACACGACTAATCTGAAAAATGTTTGATGAAAATCATACATGTATATACATGTACATAAATTTTCACATTTATTTCGCTTCTGCCTCTGTTCTAGAGATCTGAAAGTTTTGTCACAACAGTAAATTTGCTTAGATTAATGTCGTAATACTTGACAAAGATTTGTTAGCAAGACACTAAGAGTCATTTTTGTTTGTTCATTCTCAACTAATTTTGATTAACTTATAAGCAGAACAGTCAGAAAATGGCTTTATAAAAATTATTGTTAAATATCTTACTGATACTCCATGACTTTTAATGATGTACATTGTACACTGTTAATTGTGTCTGTGAAAAAGAGCATTATAAAATAACATTTGCTGAGTAGCAGCAAGGTAATATTTCACGTTGGTATTCATTCGGATTTATTTGGATTTCTGGATTCTTTTGTAATGCCAAAATTTTCACAGATTATGTTCTATATACATGTCACAAAACCTAGCAGTTTTAAAAACATGGATTTATTGATTAGCTCAAATGATTGGGTTTTTTAATTTTTAAATTAGTTTTTGTTTAATATATAAAAGTATTATTTCCAGTAAGTTAAGTGTTATCGATTTTAATCTTGAAGGTTCTCATTCTGTAACACATGCAATTTTCATTTCCAAGAGCCATGTTCCATTTTCCGACCTTTTCGCACTTTTGGGACATTTTCGGTGATTTTTCTGTTATAGATATAATTATTTTAATCGGGCTATTTCTGGTCACATATTTATTATTAATTGCCTTCCCTTTCTACCTTTCTACATTCTATGTATGAAATGTTTGTGTATAGCTGTCCTTGGAACGAAAAAAAACTGCTAATATATATAATATACATGTATGTAATCTACACTACCACAATATTTACATGTAATCTACTTTATAATTGAAATAGGGAGCAGGGCATAGTCCAACGGTAAAGCGTCCACCTGCGGCTTGATGGGTCGAAGGATCGATCCTCCTCAGGGACCTGTTGGGTTATGTCCCGTTCCAACCAGTGATCCATGACCGATCTATCAAAGGCTGTGGTGTGTGCTCCTGTCTGTGGAAAAGTGCACATAAAAGATCCTTTGCTGTTACTCGAAGAAGAATAGCCTATGTGATGGCAATGGGTTTCCTCTGTGACCAAGTGTCAATACAAAGTTCTGTGCTTTTGATATCCACTAACCGCTGATTAATAATCAATGTTTCTAGTGGTGTCGTTAAACAAACTTTCAAAATTTCAAACTGTCATTTTATTTTATTTTAAAACCCATAGTAATAATATTTGTGTATCTTTCTTAATTCACATTATGTTCGATGATAATGGGTCTTATGACCGTGGTTGTTTTACTATGCCCTGTCAGATTAGTTCTTATATTACTGTACGCCATTGGTCATGGAGTATTGATCGGAATGGATAAAACATTGTATAAATTAAATTATTGATCCAAAAGTAAATCTACAATATTAAAATGAAATATTTATCTTTGATGTACGTAACTTTGTACATTTTTAACGAAAAAAACTAAAACTAAAACACATCCATTTTTAACGAAAATTTAGAAATGGGGCTTGAATAAGAAAATGACTCTTAGGATCAATAGTATGGTACTGGGTGGGTTTATGAATATTTGATGGCTGTGTGTAGTGATTGTATGTGAATAACAGTACTGATGTTATAATTAGCTAATACGTAATAGAACATGTTTATGGTTGGTGGGCGCTGTTTGTGGTGGTGTGAGTACATCAGTCACCTAGCTCATACAGAACATATTATTTATTTTTTTAAGTTTTAAGTTACTAATTGTTGTTAAATATTAATTATTACCTATTAATTTACTTTTTTATTTCTAGAATATAAATTTTTTATTTTGTTATAAATTTACCATTTTATCATAAAATTATAATTTTGTAATAAAATTAATATTGTTTGTATTGAAAATTGCAACTTGCATAATGCATAAGTTTATATTTTTATATGTGTGCATGTTATGTGTTATGTATTTAACCATACTAACCAATGTTTTTCACTCACCACTAACAGCATGTATGTATGCCTACCGACCACAGGATTTGTCACATCTTTCTCTGAACCACTGCCTTCCTCGTAGATCCAGTTGGAGTTGTATCCCTTTGTATTATATATCAGCACATCCCGGTTTTAATAACCAGCAGTCCAGGAGCATTAGGGTTGGACCTGGAAATAAGTAGTACTAAGGGGAAATCTTTCAGAATAGTTCCCTAATGCAGTGAGGAACAAACAACATGTTAAACGTGTCCTCACTGAATTAGGGAATAGTTGAGAAATATTCAGCTTAGTACTATTTATTTCTGGTTTGGTCCGTATTTGATCCACATGTAATGCTCCTGGACTACAGCACTTGTCCTATTATATAGAAATGCAGCACTTTGGTGGTGAAACAAATAAGTAATTTCAACTATTTGCTTAAAATTATTTATGATCTGCAACAAAATAATGAATGTAAAAAGGTAGTTGTTCAATTAATATAATGTATAAGAAATAGTCAATGAAGTTTTGTTCAGTTATAAAAATAAATTAATTAATTAATATTAATTATGCAGTAAATCAATTAATATTTTCTCTATTTTTGACATGATGCTTATTCTAACTAAATATATACTGATGCTTAATATGATTGAAAATCAACACGTTGTCATTAATTCTTTATAATAAACTGGCCAACATTAAATATTTTCTTGAGAATATATATCATGATGATTAAAATAACAAGTGTGTCAGAATGTTTTAAATAGCAATCAGCTGTGAATGAATATAATGACTATTCAAATCATGACTAACATGAGAACCATGGCAATAATTAAGTTTAAATTATTAAAATATCAACAACAAAAAAATCATTGAAGTTTAATGATTAAAATGACAAACGTTTGAAGGATTAATTGACAACATGTTTAGTTGATAAAATAACAATCATATTTGAATGACTTAGACAACAATCTTGTTTTTTAAATGATTAAAGTGACAATGGTGTTTTAAAATGATTAAAACGACAATCATGTTTGAATTATTAGAAATGACAATGAAATTTGCATTTCTTCTTAAACCAAATTATTTATTTTCGGACACATTTTCCACACAAAAATTACTTTTTAGGACACAGTACCTAAATAATCCACCATTATCATAAAAATGAATGTCATTTCTTGGCAATCCTGGCTACTTGCCTCATTTTTAAACATCATTTGTGAAATTAACATGCTACATGTATTTGCTGCAGTTTCATGCTTTGATGTTTCATGTTTGTCATCATGATGGACAATGTACATAACACTGCAATGTGTCTGCAATTGTACTGACTGGCTTAGCAGGTTATGCATGTCTTTATCACTAACACCTGAGACCTGTTTACCAGTAATGTGTTGATGTCAACTTTAAATAGATGACAGTGAAAATTCTATCCACCTGCATGCCAAGTTGGATCAGTAAGACTATCTGTATTATGTTCGTTGATAATTGAAAGTGAAATGATGTCATTTGTAAACCAATTTAACTTTCTCTGTAGAAGCAGACCAACCCCACCTTCATGCTCCTAATCAGACTCACAACCCATCACAGCCTCCCTTTACCACCTGGAAGCAGGGCGTAGCTCAGTGGTAGAGCATCTACATGTAGCTCGATGGATTGAAGGATCGATTTTCCTCAGGGGACCCATTGGGTTATTTCCCATTCCAAACAGTGATCCACGACTGGACCATCAATGGGTGTGATGTGTGCTAACCTGTCTGGGAAAGAGCACATGAAAGATCCCTTGCTGTTATTTAAAGAAGAGTAGCCTATGTGCTGGCCGTGGGTTCCTCTGTAACCTCGATATAACTGGGCGATTGACATCCAATAACTGATGATTAATAATCAATGTGTTCCACTATTGTTATTGTTATTGTTATTAAACAAGCAAACGTTATCTTTTTACTCTTTACCACCCTTCACCCTACCACCAGCTCTAGTCAGTCACTGTATTTTCAACTTAATAACGTGTACTTTGAATCCCACCAAACTTTTGCAATGTCTTCATTCGCCTAGAACTAATAATTATGAAGGTCATTTTAAAGGTCATTGTGACTTAGTACATCCACAATTTAGGTGTTTTCAAATAAACTGATTAAGGAGAACCAAGTTAATTGTGTGTTTCCCATTCCCTCCTTCCCCCTCCCCATTTTTTTTTTTAATAATCCTTGCAGCCCTGTCTCATGGGCCGCCACAAAAATAAAAGATGAGCTTTCTTCTGTGCTTCGAGAAAAATGAGGAGATGATGTTACAAAATAGAGAACATTGCGAAGCTTACATCACTGTGCGTCAAGAAAAACCCCAGAAATATCCTTTGTATTACATCATATATATATATATGGATAATGCGTATATATATGCTCATTTTCACCACTACATTGCCACACCACTTGTATGGAAAATTGCCAATGAATGCAAATCTACAAAACTTGCCTCCCTTGGGCTTATTGAGTTATGGTCCCTAATTGTTATAGACAATGCTGAAATGTATTGTTAAAAGTACAGACATTTTTATATATAAAATGTTCTCTTCTGACCGCCCTTTCTTTGGGGGCCAATGAAATGGGGAAACACAATTAACTTTAATTTAATGTGTCTGTTTATTATACCAAACAAGATCTAACATAAGTTTGAATTTGAAAGCATAATGTGTATTTAACAACAACAATGATGATTATGATGATAATAATAATAATAATAATAATAATAGTACATTTAATAATAATAATAATTTGCAAACCTACTTATAACTAATTTGATATTATATCTTTAACATAAAAACATTATTTGATCATACCCACCAACCAAATTGTTGTATTTTATTTATCACCACAAACAATTTGACAAAAAAACCCACCCCTAACATGTGTTTGTAATTAATCCGTTTTCGTGTGACTAGTTGATTTTTAAAACAAGCATCTTGAAATCGTCCTCACTTGAATTGCAGCTTCGTAAACAGTCCGATTCGGAGCTACGAGCAGTCAGGTCGGAATTGGTTCAGAGCAAGATCCGGCACAGGGGCATGGCATTTAGCCAAATTTATTAATTTACAGTTACGCAACCAAGGAGAGGCAGAGTTACGAGCTCTACGTGCTGAGCTGACACAAAAGAAAATTAACTTGACCTTAACCCGGAACCAGCAACTAGCGGCTATGAACCCAGTAATTGAGTCAATACCGCAGCAGGCTCCGATCACCAGCAGAGCCTGATTTTCATTCAGTACTATTCATCTGTTTTTTTTACTGGATGGGGAATGGAAAAGCAACTACTGGAATTTGATTAGCGCTTATATAAAATGAGTAATAATATTGCATCACAATTGCAAGATTTTGCAACGCTTTTTGTGATGCGAACCCGGTCATTAGATATAAGTTTTGGCCATTTTTTACTTAAATTTTAAGTTTCCTTCTGAGCTGTCTTAAGAATTCTACACAAATTTAAGCTTGTATACTGTGGATTTTTTTGTAACTAGGAATTTACGTTGATGTCTTACCTTAGTCGATTTAATCAAACTTACATTGTGTAAGTCAAAACGTAAGAAAAACGTTGTTGTTTGATAAATACTGCCCCTGAACACAGATCAATGTTGTTCAAGAGAAGTTTGGAGTTGTCAAAAGTTTTCAACATTTTTATGGCCATGCATAGGATACTATATTTTCACCCCCTCAAGTACAATGTAGCATATAGTACATATCCACTTTTTATGACACCATTATGGTATAATTGCAGTATAAATACCAAAATGCTTTGGACAATTTTATGATACAACTTGATAGCTGTCACAAACTAGTTTTGCCATGGATGGAATTGCAATGGCAGTTGAAAAAAATCCACATATTGAATGAGAACATTCAGAAAACTTGTTCGTTATCAGGAATCGGCTCTACAACAATTCTGACTTCTGAGTGGATTTTTAATACAGCTTTTGAGGCGATTATGCTGATTACCACCCGCAAATTTCAAGTGCTGATTAAAGTCGTACATAAGCAACAACTCCTCCCCAATATATGTTCCCGCCTAGGATATAGCCCTGGCATTGGTCCCGACCTTTGATGGCAGACCGTACCCAGGGCGAGGATGTCTAAGCCTTTAGTGAACAAGGCACCTAAAACTAATGCAGTCAGCCAACCAATATAATTAATATGTTTTGTACAATCATAAAAATGTTGAAACCTTATGACATCCCATTAGTGTATCTTATTCAGGCATTCAGATGTTTCAGAAATGTTTCTGGGATGTTTTTCATAATTATAATGAAATAACGATAATACATGTATTATCAAAATATCACTTTTGCTATAAAAATATATATTAATACTTTCATAAAATTTACCTGTTGTCAAAAATTGTGTCCCATACTGTTTAATTTTACTTAATTACTTTGATTGGAAAGGAAATATTTACAGACATTTACCAATTATGGACCATAGTAATATTGCAGTTGAACAAATCATGATCAACCATGGTAAAAAAATACACAAAACTGAAAAGATTTGAAGATTTACAACAATTCTTAATATTCTCAGGCTTGCTTATTTCCTAATAGTGCCATATATAATAATTATATCTATATAGTAAGTATGTATTTGAACAAACCCAAAGAAATTCAGCGCTGGTACATGTATATTGTTTCAGGGGTATTTTTCTTTTGTGGAGACACATTAAAGTAATTTTTGGTGTTAAATACACTTGAACCTGCTATAAAGGCCACCTCTATACAACAACGACTTGTCTATATAAAGCTTCAGATGTCCATTCTGTATATACATGCATGTATTTTAACCTCTATATAAAGGCCACCTGTTCATAAAGCTGTATGTCCCATGAGTGACCTTTATAGACAGGTTCGACTATAAATATATATATATAATTTTATATGTAATATACTAATTAATATACTGTGATATATTTATAAACCAAAAGATTTTTTTTTCTATTTTCTTGTATTTATTTCTCTGTCCATGTTATTCATCCCTGTTAGATTACAAAGTTTATTTATGACACTGCTGACAAATATATTGTTATTTATTTTTTTAAGGAAAAAAAGTGCATTATAGTTTAATGTTTTAATATATATATAAATGTTGCACTTGTTATAAAAATGACGTATAATGTTTACATGATAATTGATATGCATATCACAAATAAGCTCATCATAGTTATATAATCCTTCATATATTTTTTATTGAAATTTACACACACAAAATTCAGCACATTCCTTGTTTTTTAAAAAAAATATATTGACCCAAATTTATCGACAAACAACAGTGTGAAACACGGTCAAACACCCTGAAACAAACAACGTAATCTGGCATGATTTTTCCAATGGAAAGATAACTATAACTCTAATCATTACTGATAACTCCGGAATATCGGGAATAGGGCCTACACAATAAATATTAAACATCCAATAAAAAAAATATCTAAATATGAATTATAACATAGGTGTATGAGGTGGAAATGTTCTTGGGCGTCTGGGGGAATTTGCCCTTAAAATTCCCATAAAAAGTTTTTTCCATGAAAAATGCGGGAAATGTATTCTGACATGATGAAAAACATTATTAAATTTTTAAACATTTGTTAATTTAATAAATTCTAATTCAGTTGAATAAACAGGTTATCACTCACATATCCATTTGATATAAATATGCCTTTTTTCTTCTGTTTATTTTCATAGGACAAAGCATAATGTAGTGAAATTAACTTTACCGACTGAGTAATGCAAGATCACCTGCAAGACTGAGCTTAAGTGCACTCAATGTATATCAAAATAAATAAAATGTGTTTATGATTATAATTTATAGATTTGGCAATGAAAATTTCATGACAAGGATAAGTCGATGAACATTCAATATACTAGGGAATATTCCATTAGATACGTTTTTTCTAAATTTCTTTTTAATGGAAGATGTATCTCAAATATGGCACATTCCATTCAATTAAATTACTACTGTATAATATATTGATAATTATACACTATTTTAGGATTCTGTTTGTAAACTACATGTGAATAAAGACTGCAAGAATAAATGTGTCAACATTTATAACAATTCACCATATGTCTTTTGAATAAAGCCAAAAGTATTACTTTCTAAAGTGCTAGTCATTGTCACATACCCATTTCATGTTGTTTTCTGTGTACAGACTATTTTTCTTTTGTCGATAACATATATTTATAAATAAAACATGTTGTGTTGTTTTGATGTACCGAGGTTTGTAAATAAAAAATAGCATGAAACATCCAATAAATAAAGGAACAAAAATGACCTAAATTCTGTTTATAATAATCCCTAATAAGAAAAATCACAGTTTTTGACACATTTGTGTAGTGTATAGTATCCAAAATGGCAGACTGTATTTCTTATTACGAAACGATATTGCGCCATGTGCATTGCATAATATTAACCTGTTTTGCAATGGTTGGGGGTGGAGTGGTGGCAATTGTGACAGTGATTTAGATGAATGTTGCAAAAACTCTAGATTAAATTGTCATTGAAAACGTTCTAACAGGTAAAGTGGACTTGTAATATTCATTTGTGTTACTGTTGTATTGTGTTAAATAAATCCATACAAATATTTATCATAATTTATTAACTATTTATATCCTTAGAAAAATATGTTTAAAACAATTTTAATTTGTGATGATTGTTTGTGATAGATCCATATTGTTTTTAATGTTTTCTGTTATATGTATGTGAATGTATAATCTTTCACTCAGTGCTTTAGGTTGTCAAAGAATATCTGTGATATGTATATAACATGTGTTTATCATATATTTATTTTTTAAATATAGTACATGTATTTGTATATGTTGGCATTTTGATCTTGAATTATTATTTTTATTAATTTTTCGCATTTTGTTAAATCAAATAAAAGTTTATAAAAATACATGTACAATGAATATTATATTAAAGTCGCTATTTATTAGTTTACTAGGTACAGTATATCATTCAACTGCATAATTGGTTCACAATCATTTGGGTAATTTTGTCATTTATTGTTTTTCGTTTCTTTAAAAGTTAAATGTAAGTTAAAAGTTTGTTAGTCGAGTACTGTACATGATGTTTGTTACATTTAATTTGCTCAATTCTAAAGGAATGATAATAAACATATTTTAACTTCACACAGCATTTAGTCTTAAAGTAACATAATCATAGTTGACTTTGACTATTTTTTGCATTAACTTTAACTTAAGGTATGGCATTATCTCATGTAGTATTATTTAAAATTACAGTATTTAAGAAAAGAATAATATAAAAAGGTCAATTTACAAAATTGTTAATACTAACTGTTACTAGTTGTGTTAGTACTGCTAGTTAGTGGTTTAATTAGAAGTACATGTTCGTCATTAAGAGTTATTAAACTGTTATACAAAAATAAATGTTTCATTACCCATTAGGTTACTTTCCGGTCCAACCAGTGATCTACGACTGGTCCACAAAAGGCCATGGTGTGTGCTATCCTGTCTATGGGAAGTACACTATAGTAATTGTACATTTTAACTTTCCTTTTATTATGAACTTAAATCTCATTGTAATATTTCATACATAAAATTAATTAGGTACATCAAACGTTGTTACTTAATAAGTACTAGTACATACATGTACATAATTACGAAACATTTCAAATTATTAATAAATATGCCTTGTTTATCTCAACCATCTCTAGATACTTTCCATAAATTAAAAGAAATGCATGAGTTTGTTTTCACCAATGTTGTTAAAGTTCATAATAATATGAAATGAATCAAATGTACTAAAGCAATTATATATCTCATAAAATTCTCTTTATTGGACTAATTATTTATTACATCATATTGTATGTTTTTGTAGTCTGGGTATATTCATTCCAAAAGCCTGTGCGATGGACTTTTGTTAGTAATGTAATTTCGAATCTGTGTAACAATTAATGTAAATCTAGTATTATTTTGATTATCACGTGTTATTTGTGCCTTGGCAACTGGCTGCTTGTGATACTGGAATTCAAATAATAACACTATCATTGTTGTTCATACAGTATCAGTTATAGTACATTGAATTAATCTAAACAAGTCCGTGTTACACTAGCAGCTGATTGTAACCTGTGCAAACAATCAGGTTCAAACGAAATGTCGGCGGAGAGGTGTCATATCCACTGCGGGTAATCATACACAGGAAGTTGCGAGGGGTACTCAGACACTTTAAAAGTTGCGAGGAGCTATTATGACCTCGGCGACCATATAATATTGATCAGCTTTCCAACGATGCCACGGATCTATAACATGCAAATGATATTCGAGGATATTTTCTGTTCATTTGTACCAAACTTTGTTTACAACACTTCAGGTTATATATTTATTAATAAGTAAGCTTTCCCCAAATTCCTCACATGATATACAGTAATCAGAGCACAACACTTCGAGATAAATATCTTAGAAATTGCTTTCTCTCCGTTATATTTCAGTAAATAATGTTGTACACTTTTGTTTATTCTCTAATCGCATTCCAAAACATGGCTACATTTATGATTAAGTTATTTTTGTGGCCGTTTTTCAAAGTAATTGTTACTACCTTAGTGTATGGTTAGTTGGCAAGAACCAACTTACCCGTACAACGTATATGCTTTGCGTCTTCTCACCCTTATACAAACGCTTGACACACATTATACAGGATATAATAATTATTAGCCTAAAGGATGATTGATTGACAAACAAAACACCTGGTTATTGTGGCAAATGCTTGAAATATAAAGGTTTGAATTAGCGTATCAGCGTAAATTTCCAGAGATGTGCATGAGGAAACTAACTTTAACCATATTCACCACGCAAAAATCATGCAATAAATCTGTTCACAACGAACCTTAAAATTAATGTTTGGTGAAGTAATCATACCTCTAATTCGTCGATCTAATGTCTTAAATGCTTCATATGTAATCTTTTAGGCAATTCAATGACTCAAGGGACATGAGCAAGAAACATTAAATTTCATATTTCATTATGCAACGGGTCAAAATTTATTCACAAAACTCCTAATTTGCAGAAAAACTGATAATTATTGTTGGCTCATACTTTTTTCCTCATGGTTGTGACTTCAACATGTATCACATAATTTAAAGGCTACAGACTACCCCAAAATAGGAATATAAAGCCTCTCAAATCAAACCACACCAAACTGGTGAAAGTTTAGTTAAAAGTCATCAAATCCACATCATGATCTTAAGCATGCATTAAACTGCTTTTATCATCACATCAGTGGACCAAGTACTGCGTGTTATGCACACGGAAGTTCATTTTATGTCAGCGGGCAAAATGTAACATCCGTCACGGTAACGTCCGTCACACACAATTATGTAATAATTTTCCTTATACTTTGTTTGTCCAGCTGACTTATAATTAATGGCACCAAATAGACATGGATAGTGGCAAGTCTCTTACACAGGGCCAAGTTCGTGGGGGTATCACTCTAGCAATCAGGGCAGTTGAAATTACCTCCCACTCCTCTGAATGTAACGTCCGTCACGGTGTAATTGCCCAGGTAAGTTATAAACAAACCCACCAGAGCCGAGGCAAAACAAGACGAGAAGGGACAAATATGACACCAACTGTTCAGATTGTTTAGTTAAATAATGTTTGAGTATATAGGTATAACAATAAGTAAGTGCAACTAATGTTTCTGGGAGGGTGGCGTTTTCGTAAAGTGTAACTAATGTATTTATTAGTGAGATATTACACTGTTCATATTAAACTTCACAGTGGTTTCTAATCCGCTGTAAAATCATTCAGTTATAAGGACATTAACATTGGTGATTATTGTCTGTTACAACATATAGTGATTATTTTATACTCATTACTATGATGTCTGATACCTAACCTAGACAACGATATCAGGTTTCATTGTTGCGGTCCCTCACTATGCAACACTCATGTTATTTCATTTTAGGTTATGTGTCTAAACATTACCTCGAAATTTCAGGCAATGTACATAATATTATTGCAAAATTAAGTTTTACACATTGACTGTAACATATATAACTATAATGTAAACTGTTGTTTGGTCAATCAAATACTTTAAAACTGTTTACTTAATTATACTGGGGCGGTATTTATAAAGTGACTTAAGTCAGAAATAAGACTTAAGTCCAAGAAAAAACTTAAGTC
Organism: Melanodrymia brightae; assembly: GCA_032273805.1. Taxonomy (NCBI): domain Eukaryota; kingdom Metazoa; phylum Mollusca; class Gastropoda; order Neomphalida; family Peltospiridae; genus Melanodrymia; species Melanodrymia brightae. Next base: position 15,085 of record JAUTCZ010104664.1, read on the forward strand.
TCTAC
>JAUTCZ010104885.1:0-15081 GCA_032273805.1 Melanodrymia brightae
TTGACTCGCCCGTACAACTTTTGAATGGCCCGCAACCGAATTTTGTTTTAAAAAAACCCTTACTTAAATTGCACTTTTAATTTTCGGTCGCCACGTGATAAGATTTTGACTTGCCCGAGGCTATTTTGAGTATCCATGGGCGACCGTACAGTGCACACACTGGACATGTCATTTATACTTAGGAAACATTCTTAGTTGGAAATGGCGGACGACTGATTTGTCAGATATGAATATTGATTGATAATTTGTGTTTGTAAACACCAGATTTTTTTACTGGTATTTTTGTATCGCGTAATCAACAAAATTGGCAGTGCACGGCGATTTGAATGAATTTGTCATCAATTTTGACTGCAAAAGTTATGGCGAGTTTGACTGGATTTTACCGATGTCGATTATGGCGACGAATGACCGACAAAATGAAAGCGCAACTAAGGACAAGAGTGTGAATATAAATATCGGCGAATCAACGCAAAATGCATACAATTGCGGGACAACAAAACTTACCGGGAAACGCAAGTGAGTATGATATTTTTGCCAAAATAATAAAAAATAATAAAACCCCAAAATAATAAATTTATTGTTTAATATACCTGTTATTTTATACATCTGTTAAGTATTTTAGTCACAATATATGATCAAACTGAGGTACCACTACCAGTTGTATCAGATTTTCCCCCCAAAATTAATCCAGTGTGTACAGAGGATAAACAATTCAAAAAATAATTCACACATGTGGCAGTGCAATCGTTAGGACAAAGTTACAATATCGTTGCTCATTCAAGCAGCCCTTGGAGTTACTGTTTAGTCATTGAGAGCAATTGCTCTCCTACTTAATTCGAGCAGAGAAGCTAGATATCCAATTACCAATCATAATCTCTGTTATAAATATACTATATGATACCATTTGCTAGCTTAAGATATATGATAGGCTATCATTTTGTAAACTGTGGGCAAGTAATAAAAAGGATTTAGACGTCACAAGTGATTTTAAAATGAGCTGATACTTACATGTAATATTTAACATTATCAATTTACATTAAATTACATTTGAAATAAAAATAATTAATGTTAAAATACAACACAAGTATACAAAATATTAAACATACTTTAAAATTCCTTTGAAACTCAAAAGATTATGATTCTTGAACTACGTTCAGTACATATTAAATTAAAACACAATTAATGAATCATCATTCGACACAATCTTCAACGTACATGTACATGTAGCATCAGTGTCTACACTCCCAGTCTATGACTAATACAAATACAATAAACATTTACTGATTTAACGAGTCATCGAGTGTTTCCCAAGACGGATGGATCTACATGTATACAGACAGGGACACATACTTAACCTTTAGACTATCAAATTCTTTTTATAGACATTTCCCCTCTGTACCGGATTAGGTTGGAAAAATACCAGTGTGAAAGGGAACCAATTTTTTCACGTATTATGACTAGAAAACTTTACTAATGCATAAATGTAACATGAAACAACAAATATAAAAAAATTTGTTCACCCTTTTATTTTATTTTGTGTCATATTGATTTGTACTGTTCATTTAAAAAGATAAAATGATTTCTAAAATACTTAACTATAAAGCAAATATTCTACGCCATGAATTAACAGATTCTAAAAGCAATTTTATTACACCAGAAAGCAAACATAACAGAGGAAATATTCTGTTTTCTCACTGACAAGTATCACAACATTCGTACAACTTGTCACTTGATTGGCTGTTCACCAACTACTAGTAAAGTATCTTTGGCACCATAGAAAGTGTCACAATTTATTGTATTAATTTAACATGACATCATGCACTGTTCACAAAGTAAGTGTAATACAGACAATATAATTTAATAAACATTGGAGCATTGTGAATCAAACAACAAATTGTAATCATATTATATATTTTATACATTTCCTTACACTTACAGTTGTAACTTGTACTCAGAATTAAAACACATAACATTGTTACTATACAGTCAAGTACAGTGAAACCTGCCTAAACCGGACCCTAATAAATATCCGGTTTAGAAAGGATTCCGGTTTATCAAGGGTCTTGTTTCTCATACACATTAAATGTGCAAAAGTTATTTCCCTTGTCGGAATAACTCGGGCCGTTAACAAATAGACCGATTAATTGAGAAAGTACATAATTACATGCATATATAATTATGAGAGGTTTGTATATTTTTAACGTCTTTGTAAAAACTTACACGAGTTATGTTAACTACTTTAACTACATAATTGAAACTGAAAGGCAACATCCTACCTTTAAATATAAAATTACAGTACTTACTTTGTGTCTTTCAAAAGGAAGTATGACATTTGCACCAATATCTTCTTCGAAACTTTGAAAACTGCTACTACTTGAGCCAACAGAATCCGATTCAGAAAGAGTTCCCAATTTCACATGTCGCCCTTCTTGAATAAGTGTCCCTTTTCTTACTCCCTGCTTTAAAGACAGACGCAGCTGGCTTATCAACTCAACTCCGTCACAAAGTTCAATTTTATAACTTCTTATGATGAACTTTTCAATGTTTTTTAATGTTGATCCACCAACTTCACCAAGTTCTCTGACAGACCTCACAATAATCTTTGTTAAATCAGCTTTTTTGCCTACTTTCAACCGCCTTGTACGTAATTTCAAAATTCTATCAGGTTCTTTGTAAGTCACCAAACCTTTGTTGTAAACTTTCAATATTGCACCATCTTTCACCGATAGTGCCAACTGTTCCTCAATAGAATCACGGCTAACTGTGTGGTTTTGTAAAATGGCATGACAAATTCGTTCAAAACTAGGACGTTGCTTTTGAAATTTAACTTTCCTAACAGCTTCAATCAGCCAGGAAGCATAGGTTGGGTTTCCAAATCCAGAATGCCCTTATTTTACCATGATAGGCTGACAATATACAAGGTGTTAGTAGATAATAAATTGGTTATAAAACCACATATTGTCGTCAACTATTTGCATAACACAAATACTATAACAATATTAATGTAATTGTGTTCTTATTTTAATTTTAATTTAAATCATTTGTTCACTAGACATTGACAAATGTCGATCACCCTGTGTTGAGAGCATTGTTGACAGGGTGAGGGTTTTCTTTTGCAGTTTTAACTGTTCTGTCAGGCCTGGAAAAAAGTAAAAATAATTTTTATATTTAATGCGATTAAAACGGAAATAACGAACTATTATTTTATGATGAAATGTCGACCTACTTGATAGTCAGTTTAAACGCAGTCGCTAGACAAAGAAAGCGCAAAGAAAACGTGATACTGCCGAATACTGGGACAAAGACCATAAATTATAAGGTTCAATGACTCAAAATATAGAACATTACATTGATTAAAATTATAGTAAAACGATTAGACAATTCCAATGCAGATAACAAATATTAGTACTCGCAAACGACTGCTGCGCAATGGATAAAACAATGGCGACAAAATCTTGTTCTTCGCTTGAACACAGCAAAATGGCGGTTCATCGCGCCGCAGAGCGGGATTGTGATCGCGATATAAAATGAGTGAATTACTTACAATTCTACCACGGAAACCAATTCATGTCATTTCATGATAATGTTTATATTTAAAACTAATTATTTATATAAATTGTGTAAGTTGTCAGGTGCCAGAAATGGCTAAAACTAGTTAATCCGCATATATTTTTAACTCGCATTCCGCGCGGAATACACGGCACATAAAATCGCAAATACAGAAAAAACTCACCATTTAGAATCAGTTACAATATTTTGAATCGATGCTCCACCATTTTATCTTTCAAAATAATAGGATTATATTTACTAAATGAATGTCCCAACGCCTACATAATTGATCAAAGATGCACAATTTTAACTCCACCATTTTGAAGATTCTCTGTTCAAATATGGCCGCTGCGCAAAACAGACGTTGAGCCAATTAGTTGGGAGAATAACGATTTTCATCAGTACAGTAAAATTTTATGTAATTATTAGTCTGTTGTACAAGAAAACGTATTGAAATCTTGATGCATGATTTTAATTCCCTGTTAATTGTGTCATGTGCATGGGGTAAACAGAGTAATAGCATTGTAAGCTTTCATAGATATATTTAATATTGTCAGAGGAATCAGGATAATTTCTCCCATAAGTGTGTCATGTTGAAACGATCTGTCCCGTTCTATAACGAGACGTGTTTTCATTGGTTAAGAAGGCATAAGGTACACACGATCATAATTATGCCCCACCAGCACTCTTAACGGAGTAACAACGTAAATACATTAGAATCAACAATTGGATACATGCATCACATAATGTGATATTCGATGCCTCACTTAATGAATTATAGCAAACATCACAATTAACGTTTCATAATCTTTAAATTCCGTTAAAGCAAGAAATTAGTTTAGCCTAAATAGTATTTAAAAACAACCGAACGTAAACATAATCTTAAATTTTAAAATTAATTATATAGGCCTATATATAGGCCTTAATTTATGGTATAATTAATTACTGTGTTTAATTTTTTCACTGTCAATGTATACCTAATCTTTGTAATACAATTTAAATGCTTCAATACTTATCATAATTCAAAGTATAATTAATAATTTATTAATAATATTAAAATATAAATGTACTAGGATTATAATAAGATAACATCAATTGCGACAAAAACTCCACAAACTTGCAAGCATCATTAGGGCGAGTGGACGTAAGATCTAGCATAATATAATAAATTATAATATAATTATATATATATTAAAAAAATCAAATTCGACATATTTCTGTGATGCAACCTTGAAAGTTAAACAGTTCAAACGATATATCTACTGACATAATTATAATATCTTGTTTAAAACTAGTCGCTTTCTCCCACAAGGACACACTTTTTAACATTGACAGTATATAATACTATTTTTAATTACTGTTGATGTGAGTAGAAAACATAGAGTAAACTAAAAAAAAAAAACTGATATAGGTGATATTATGTTTATTTGTGATTCAATGTTTGTATATATACAACATATTAGAATACCTGTATATTTTAAATAAAAAAAAATGTAAGTAAAAAGGATAACTAAATAAAAATGTTAGAAAATAGACTAAATTGTGACGAATATAAATAATAATTATATATTATAATAAAGAAGACAGCAGTGTAAAGCGAAAAACACTTAGCTGACTATGATAATACAGTTTTATATACGTGTAGGCCCACTTATTCCTCAGATCACTGTGTCATGGTATCATGGATAGTGACTCATAAAATTATATTCATCTTGGTTTAAACTATATTTATTGTCATATTAAGAATCATAATAATCGATCGGTCAACTTGCCGGCATTGCCTATTTCAAGACCTATCCAAATATGCATCTTATATTACATGCACATGTATACATAATCTGTTTGATATTTCGATAGGTCCCACTTTGAAGATTATACAAAATATTAATTTATGAGCGCATATAAACTATGTAGAGTATTACATGAGTGGCCGTTAGATATAATTTATCTTGCAACAAGTTGTTTTGAAACCTGTTATACGAGCGGAAGCAAGTTAGATCGTTTTTAAATGATGAGTTGCAAGCTAATTGATAACTAACGGACATGAATGTAGTATTCTAGTTGTTACATACCAAGATTTTTTTTTTCAGAACAGCGGTACCGCCTAAATGACACTTAGTGAAATGTACATAACGGGACATCACTCACCCAGCCCTTTGCGAGGCAGCCAATCCGAGACTGGTTTATCAAATTCCGGGGTGTGTGCTATCCTGTCTATGGGATATAAAAGACCACTTGCTGTTATTCGAAGAAGAGTAGCCTATGTGGCGGCAGCGGGTTTTCTCTGTGACCATGTGTCAATATAACCATTTATAATCGATGTGTTCTTGTTCTAATGGCGTCTTTAAACGAACAAACCTCCTTTTTTTCTTTAACTTGAGTGACCCCGTGCGTGCACAACGAACATTGTTTATCATACACTAATCAGATGCATTTTTCTGTCACAGGTGTGTAAGAAAATAATGCTATTAGTACACAAGTTCGTTAAATAACTATACATGATTATTAGGACACACGGTCTATGGAAGAAAATAACTGCCATTACAGATGTTGCTCTTTTTAATACGCAGAAATGGGTCGTTTATGTGTATATTTCCACAAAAAATATGACATTACATACCAAGGTCAATATAAGGTATTAGTCGTGGATTAATTTCTATTTATTTCCCACAATTAGTTAGTTGGTTAGTTATAACTTATTTACGTGCTTATATCCAATTAAGTTCAAGTACATCTGTCATGATCAAGCAGTTTAAATGCCTCGACTGCCCGTCCAAGACAGAAGTTAGTGTTAGTATATGATAGAGAAAACTCGCTACTCCGAATTGATAAGTAGCAAGGGCTCTTTTATATATACTTTTCCACAGACAGGTCAGTACATACCACGGCATTTGTTAAAAGAGTTGTAGACACTGGTCGGTGTAAGTGGAACTACACCTAACCAATGGGCCTTGCAGAGTACTCACTCTTAACTGGGTTGGAGTCGGTACTGGGATTAAAAAACCCATATACCACGAATGGGATTCGAACCCAGTACCAACCAGCCTGAATCTCGAAGCTTTAACCACTACAGCACGGAGGTCGGTGTTTAACATGAGTTAGTTAGAGAAAACCCGCTACTCCGAATTGATGAGTAGCAAGGGATGTTTTATATGCACTTTCCCACAGACAGGACTTTACATACCACCATGGGCGTCATTTTCTAAAGAAAAGTGGAGGGGAAGGGGACATGTGTTATTTATACTAAAAAGTGTGGGGGGGGGGGCATTGCATGTTAGTCCCCCCAACTCCATAAAGTGGGGGGGGGGGGACATGTCCCCCCTGTCCCCCACCAAGTGACGCCCATGCATGATAGCACACACCACAGCCTTGGATGGACCAGTCATGGATCACTCACTGGTTGAAATGAGAAATAACCTATCCACTGAGGAGGATCAATCCTTTGATCCATTGAATGTCACCCCGAGCTACATCTTACTCCCATTACAAAACAGTTGATCCCGTAAAGAACTCCACCTCTGGTCCTGGTTGTTATTATTTCAATAAAAATGTAAACAAAGTGTCAACATATTCAATGCAAGAAATATGAAGATATATAGTGAATAATACATATTTTTGGTAATGAAATGTTCGCTATTTTCTCACAAAATCAACAATGTCCGATATTATTGATCTCCATTAAATTGTAAAAAGCCATATTGAAAAAAAGCTCACTTTTATATCAAATGTGATGTCCAAATGTCCGCCAAGCCTTGAAGGTATAAGATATAGTAGAATATAATGATAATAAATATATAATATCAGTTATTATTGTTTGATTCTGAATATTTTCGTATTAAGTTTAGCAGATTGTGAAACACATTGACATTTATGCATGATCCCTAACTAGTCATATTTGAATACTTAATTTAGAAAATCATTAGCTACTTTAGTGGAAAAGCGCAATCATAAGAAAATGGAGAAAACACTGTTTTGGTTTACCTAATTGCACAATTATTATATGATTATAAATAAACATGAACAGAATTGTCATTTGGAAGTGTTATTATATTATGTAAAAATGCCTGTTTTACATTGTACGAATAACTGTACCAAATAGTTCAAACACTTGTAAGGTTACTGTCTGCAGATGTAGCAGAGTGGGAACGCTTGGCACCAATTGCAGTGATTAAGGGTCTTTAACATTGAAGCTTGATATGCAGTGTTAATGATACTTAATCCTCTCTTTTTCAAATTTATCTCCCTTAGTTCCAAATTAGGAACACCTATTTTGTCAAATTTGGGCATATACAGTGTAGTAATACGGTGAACTAATGATTTAAAAAATATGGAAAATAAATGAGGATATTTAGTTCTTTTATAGCACAAAATTTAAGAGCCATTTTTTTTTCATTACAGGAGAAAACACTGCTACACGAAAAATATCAGAAGTAGTATTTTCAAAATGGAAACGTTTATCACAACCCTGTAGAAATTTCTGTTTGCAGTTACTCGATTATGGTGTTGAGTGAGTATAAACTATAATGCATGTGTTGGCATTCATTTTTCAACACCAATATCAAATTGTTTTCAACACCAATATCAAATTGTTTTCATCAAATTACATCAGATTCTATAGTACAATATCTTAAATTAATATATATTCAACAATAATAAACAATGAGATTAACATGATTTGTTGATTTTTAACATCAATCAATATTTTGTTTAGACTTGAAACTATTGGAATTATAATTTTCTTTCAGTTTGGTGTTGAGCAAGATAAACGATAACGCATTCAAAGACGTACAGAGTCACTTAGTATTGACAAGAAGAAGGTATAGCATGTCAATTCATCATTAAAGTTATTTTTATTTGGTTTTAATTACACCCAGAGGACAAACATAACCAGGGAAATATTGATATTTTCTCACTGAAAAATATTACAACATTGGTATAACTTGTAGTTTACCTCATTCACTTTGGTTGGTGGTTTAGTTACGGTAAAATGGTTTAACTGTATGTATGAATACTCAACCAAAACATTTGAAGTAAAAGTAAAACTGTTTAAAATATAAATGTGAAGGAAATACGTTTCAGCTAGTCCACTTCTGTGGATTGTTTAGTTCAAATGTTTAAGTTCTGAAAGTGTAAATGCATTATTCTTTAGATGTGTGAAAATATAATCTGGTGATGTTATCAAATAAATGGACCTGCATTATAGCAAGAATTAAGAATATATATTAATAAACCAGTCAAAATGATTTGGATCTGTATCGAGTTGAAGTCACTGTGCTTCATTTTCAGGTTAGTTCAAAGCATGGAAGGTAAATATGGACCAGTTAGCAAAGTTAAAGATTTCAAGAACTTTTCCAAAGACCTGGTGAGTGCAATAAAAGAATATCATTTGGACTACTATTTGTTAACAGGCATGGATCATGGGAGTGGGTAAGGGACGTCGTTTTGAGGGTTAAAACCCTACTTGTTCTGAAATAAATTTTGATATCTAATTTTTTTGGCCAATTTACTTTTTTGCTAAAAAATCTTTTTACGTTTATCTTGCTCCACCAGTGGCACTTATTGTTGGTCTGCTGTCCTCATCGAAACAATAAAGTGTAAAATGGGTCAAAGTACTGTATAAGGCATCATCTGTGCCAATGCGACATATTGTGAAATAGCCTCTTAATACCAGTCATAAAACTTTTTGAAAGTTTTTAGCAGTCTAACGAAACAATTTCTGAGCCAGAACATGGCATTTCGTAAAATCAGCATATAATGGACATACCGTAAAGTATCTCAGAAACCGTGATATACAGACACCTTATGATGAAGTGCTGATGGAATGTTGCTCAACATAGAAGGAAAATTGACTGGAAGTCAACACTAAAAAGATTTCATTATAACAATTACAAAATTTCTTTATTATTTTGCTCATTAGTGTCAGAAATATATTTTGCATTAAATTCATGTTAGTACATGTATGACTATAAAAAATTAAGGTATATATAAATGTTACCAAGACTATTCATTGTTTAAGTTTTATTTTGGTTTAGGTCAAATTAAAAGAGGTGGAGAAGAAGCTTGAAGAACAAATCTTGTTATTGGAAAATGCTGTAGAACACGAAGAAGAGTAAGATTCATATTTTAAAACATTCATCTCAATTTATATTAGTTTATTTAAATGTGTGGTGGTACAGCATGACCTGCCACATGGTGAAAATAATAAAAAATCTGTTTTTTGTTGCAATGTGATAAAGGAGGATTGCTGTCTAAGTTATCGAAATAGGATTAGAATTTTCATAAATATTGCAGAACACTTACAGTAATGAAGAATAAGGATTTTTCTTGGGATATTGTCTGAGTAAACGCAGTGCAAAGATTTGCCAAAAATGGGTCTGGGCCTACTAACAGATTGGAATATTGATCACGGATTCCTAACTACAAAATAGCAAATAATAATGTGTAGAAGCTATCTTCATCATACTGTCTTTGATATTAATATAATTTAACACTGCAGTCACCTCAGCTTCACGAGTTTCATCGATGATGATATGTTGATTCTGGGAATCAAAATAGTCACTTTCTTTTTCACAGTTCTAAATGTTTTTTGTCGATTTAAACATGTTTTTACATTTTATTACAACATAAACCATCTTAATAATATTATATCATTAATAAATCTTGAACAACTTTTTTTTACCATTCACCAAGTTTATTGTGTATACAAAACCTGATATTGCCTGAAATATGGTCCATAATTATTGATAAATACATCAGTACAGCAAATCAGTGTATAACAAAACGTCATACAGATCATTATTGTACTTTTTTAAAAGTCATTCTGTCATTATGAAAGACAAATCTTAACAAAACAATCAGTTACTTCTGAATAATCTGTGAAATAATTTATTTTCATTTTTAGACTATATGCAAAGATGGAGGAAGAAATAGAAACCCTGACAACGTACTCCGAAGACAAACAGGTTTAATATTGAACATTTAATCTTGCACAATATTCACCAATGCTTCATTAGGAAACCAATTTTCAGGTCTTGTCATTTGAAATTTGCAAACGTGTTTGGGGTTACTTAGGCAAGCTGTTTTATGGCGATTATGAAGGTAAAAACCGAAATTACAAATGGTGCACGCACCAAGGTACCGGTGCATTTGGGGAGTTTTTTCCACATTCTGTTTGTCATTAAAGGGCCTGAAATAAATTTTCTATGCATAAAAGTGTTAGTAAATTTTTAACAATGTTTTTGTTAACAGCTTGCCTAAATTGTATATTACACCAACGATCTCACTTTAAAACAAGGCTTGAATCAATAAAGTTGTCAAATGTCTTGTTTAAGCTTTTTGGATTATGTTAATCGCTCATGTTTATGTATGTTACCATTAATTTTGCCACTCTTGTATTAAAAAAAGTTGCTTAAAAGAAAAAGAAATCATTCTTAGTTTATTTGGTCGTATGTCTCAAGTTCTAGCATGTTCATTTTTCTGCACTTGTACACCATCAATGACGCTATGAACATCATAGGCACTGGGTATTTAAATACATGTAGATGCCAGGTGCATAAGGTCGATTGATCAATCGATGTGCATATAGACAATATCTTGCAAATAGAGTAGCCTGTGTAGTGGCACAGGCTTCGGAGATTCTTGAAATTTTCCTTTCCGAGTCAATGGTTGTTGAGTTCCTCAGGTGTAAACAGCTTTTTGCTACTTTTGTTTTTACCAAAAAAATAAAAGTATGTTTTCTGCCAACTTACTCCAAAAACTTTCGAGCACAGACTTATTTCCCAATGTCTATTATGTTACATCTTTCTTTTGCAGTTACATCCATTGCTTCAGCAGTCATTTCAAGAACTTCACTCGTCATCTAGCAGGTGAAGAATTATGGACATGTTTGTGGAGGCACTTGGAATATTCACTGTTTTGTATCTACGAGTGAAGAACAATTTTCAAAATGTCGGCAAATGGTAGCAGTAGGACTGGTTACCAATAACAGCAGATATCACAGATTCCTCCAACAATGAAAGTAGCAACATTAATCCACATCTACATTATCAAATATTTGAAAAAGTAAATCACTTTTAATAAAATCTAAATATTGTGGTAATGAACATTGCGGAATAGCTGAAATTTTGAGATTAGAACTAATATGAACAGAATCGGAATAGCAATGTATTTTGATGTTGAATTGAAGTTTTTCTTCCATTCAAAATATTGTAATGCCCACATATTAATATTAAAGTATATGTGAATAGTTTTGGCATTGTCTGATGTTCAAATACTTTCATTTTTAATGATATAATGTGCGTATTCTGTTGCCATAGACAAAAGTGGAGCAGGTGCAATATATTTACATAGGTCTGTCCTATTGAACATTAATTTTTAATAACATTAGCAAACCATAAGAGCTGAAGTGCAGGCCCTTGCTATTTATTGCAACAGAATATCTGACCAAGGAAGACTGGCAACAAAATAGTGTTTCTCACCAATTCAGTATCTGCACTACAATACTATCATGACACACCGATAACATCACCAGACTACAGCAAAACAAGCTGAACATCCAAACACAAAAGGTGATCTTCCAATGGATTCCAGCACACAAAAATTAAAATGCTGACCAACTTGCCAAAGCAAGTAGCTGCCTTGCACAATCCCACACATTTCCATATTGTAGTTAAGTAAACTCTTTTATTTAAGCGAAAGTTCAAGGAATTTTGGAATCGGCCCATACCACATTAGACAGCTAATTTCCCCCAACCCCACCCGTCTTAGCACGCGTCATTGCAGTCTGTAAAAAACAAACCTAAAGAGGTCTTATAGATAGAGCCCAATGTGAATATGGAGCTGAAGAACAAACACCTGGCCCCGAGCTTATAAACAATTTTCAGGCTAAACTTTAATAAAGTCGGATCTCCAGAATTAAACTTAGAGCCTTAACTTCATAAAATTTGAAGTGATCAATTTTGTTGGGTGTTCTATTTTCTAGTCTTGCATTATGTTTTAAAGTTTGAACTTAATTCAAGACTGAAGTCTACATTTTAAATATTTTATAAGAACTATTTTCTTTATTAAAGTCTGAATCTTACGTTAAAGTTTAAAGTCTAGACTTTAAGACGTTTATAAGCACGGGGCCTGGTACAGGTACCTACAACAGCAATAATGTCTGGGATGACATCTAGTTTTTAAATCAAATCATTATTGTCCCCGTACAATTGTAAACTTCCAACATTTCGATGAAAGGTATAATAATCATGTGGACTCACAAATTGTGTTTGTTTGGACACACTACTAATAAAGTTACATAGAAAATGTGCAGTTTTGTTTGATAGTCATATTAGATAAACAATAATTGGTCATATAGGCTGCCAAATTAACTATGTACAGTGAAACCCCTCTAAACCAGACCCTCAGTAAACCAGAATTCACTCTAAACAGAACATATTTCAAAGTTCCAAACAGCCTCATGTGCTGTATTTAAACCTCGTGTAAACCGAACACACCTCTAAACCGAACATTTTACTCGGTACCAAGTGTGTTCGGTTTAGAGGTGTTTTGCTGTAATTAACTTATGTCAACGATTTTATAAAATGTAGATGTTCATCGTATGATTATACCTTTCATTGAATTATTGAGATTACGTTAGTCAATGATGACCAATAAGAATAACATGTTTCTGGGTAACTGCTAATACTTGTTTTGTTATGATTTACTCCAGTGTGTAGTATACATGTAAGTATACATTTATATATATATACATATATACATGTATATACTCTTACATGTAATTATTTTAACAACTTGTAATGCATATTTGCAGGGTAAAACTTTAGAAAGGAACACAAATTTTGTTTCATTCTGAGATTACAAAGAAAATGTATGTAATTTTTCAACACTCAACCTTTCATATTCAAGATAAATTCAAATTAATATTTCATTTCAAATAAATGTTTAACTTTTTCCGTAAAAAGTAACATACTTGTAATTATTGAATAAATTATTTATGATTTATAAACACTTTATTTTACAATAAATTTCATTTCTTCTAGTTTGTTTTAAAAGTTCTGACATTAATTTCAGTGGTATTTATCACAAAAGATGTATAAAAGAATCTTGGGTCATATATTTTTTCTGTGACCTAATCAAGCCATCAAATAGCTGGGTGGAAAATTTTGGTCATGTTATCTGGATTGGATTGACTATTGCAAAATACCTACCCACCATAAATATTCAAAATTGGGTTACAGCCATTTAATATTGTTTAGGGATCACCCTGCCTTAAATGCATTAAAAATATTTATCCAATTTACATAAAAAAAATATTAACAGCAATAATCATGTAACAATTTTTATTGGTTCATGCAAAAATGTACACTTGTAACATTGACAACATTTGTACATTTATTTAATACATCACCATTAGTAGTAGCTCAAACAGTTACCTAATTATTACATTTATTAATAATCAAATCTTACTCAATAATAATCAAAAGTCACTATATTGTGATATATATATATATATTAATTACTATTATATATTTTATAATTATGTACATTTATATACAGTAAATCTTGCTTATGACGAACCTTAATGGACTTGCAAAAGAAATCTTTTACAAAATGTACTGTCCACCATTTTGAATGCTACATTCTAGACTACAAACTCTGAGAAACAATTGATTAGTTACTCGTATCCTGCAATTCGATATATATCACTGTTCGTCATAGATTTTACTGTGTATTTGTATATGTGGTATACTTTATTATATTGTTCTCAGGAATAAAAAGGTTGTTATTTGCATTAACCTTGTTTGTTCTTTTTTCCACCTTTTGGTACACAGAATGAACTTTAACAACAATTGAGTAGCAAGTTCACAACAAATTAAAGCATCTGTCTCATGCATGTATATGGCACGTTTGTACATTTCCATACTATCCTTTTGCCACGATAATATAAAGCTTAATGACAATCGACCAACAAAAAAAATGGTTGGGATGTAAAAGTGACTGTTACTATGTCACGAGCACACATGTAAAAAAACAAAATATTTAAAATTGATTGGAAACTAAATTGAGTTGATGGAATTATTATTCAGTTGACAATTCAAAAGCAACAATGATTTTTTTATATTAATGAGTTCATGGTATATTACATATCAAACGTATTACATTTGCAAATAAAGTATGCAAAACTTAAATTAAATACATGTATATATAAATCTATTAAAAAGTAACAAATTGAACATAAAATATATATATTTCAAAATATAATGTAAATATGCAAAAGTTAAATTGAATATATAAATATAACAATATATTTTAAAATAAGAAGCCACTAATTAGTCTCATGTTATTGACAAATAGTAGCTGTATGTCTTGAGGAATGTAATCGTATCGCGACCCTAGAATTACAAGGTTCTAACTAACATTTTTGAAAAAAAAAGTTATCTACCCTATAATAAATATTTTATATTCTTTATGCTATAAACATTTGGAACCCCTAACTGTTATGCGTTTTAGGCTATAGCCAAAGTTACATAG
>JAUTCZ010104996.1:0-15080 GCA_032273805.1 Melanodrymia brightae
TAACGAACAATTCGATAAATAAAAAAATGTTTAATCCGGCGATCAGGTTAAACCGGTGACGAGAAATCGGCCCTAAGACTAGCGTTCATTATTTTTCAGAGCTGGTGGTGCAGAGACCAACGACGACGGACAGTATGTATTCGCGTCGTCGCCGACGATACCAAGAGAGAAAACTCCCGACATCCTCGTCAAGTTCAAGGCCGCTAGCACTGACCAAACATGCATCTTGAATAAGACGTTTTACGTCAGCAGCAGGAGCAAGCTCATTGAAGTGAGAAGAAAGGTTCATAAAACATTTGCGTCGTGCTTTGAGAAAGGATTTATCTTTCTACACAAGAACAATGAGGTGCTTAGGGCCCGGGAAAGAATCATAACCTTGTTTGACATACTGCCCAAACTCCCACGTCGTGATCTCAACCCGTCATTCAAATTCCCAGACGTTGAGTATAAAAAGGTATGATTTAAATTACATATTTTGCTGTCAATTTGTTAATTGTCACTCTCTGAGGTTAATGTCGGAGATGCTTCGTTTTGAAAGAATTTTGTGATATATACAACGCAATTAATATGACAATACAAGTTGTTAATTTATTTTGTTAATTTTGGTAGATAATAATAATCAAGAATGGTGGAGAAATCATACTAGTATTTATTGATTGACTATTACATAGTCATCTTTTGCCAGTTGGAGCTGAAATGGTTGACAAACTGTGTATGTTGCAGGTGTACAAGTCATGTTAATGGGCACATGACTAGGGTAGAGATTAATTTTGATAATCGTAATAAATCAAATGTGTTTCTTTTTTAAGATTTCAAACGTGAAAGATGGCCGCCGATCCTCGTGCATGTGTGTTGGAGTTGTGTTTCTCTTTGAAGACAGTGGGGTCTATCATTGGTCCCCAGGTGATCTTGCAGCCGCCCTGAGTGATATGACCAGTGATGCCTTCTCCTTTATTCCTTTCAACGTTACCAGTTTGGGTGATGGTGTTACAGGTATTATATCTAAATATATATGTTATTTAACTGGCAGTTTGGATGATAACATTGCATGTAGATACGTTTTGCTGTACTACCAATCTGTATACTAACACTGCAGATGTCATTCTATGTAAATAAGTTTCTTACCGTACAGCAATCTTGTGTGGTATTATAGGTGGTTCTCTATGTATATATGTTTCTTACTATACTACAAATATTTTATAATTGTATTGTAGGATTCTTGGTAATACTAAATACGTTTCTTACTATACAACCAGCTCTGCCCATATTTAGTGAAAACAAGGCACGTGACAACTTAAGCAGGGTATACAGAAACCCTCAGCTTTCAAGACCACATTGCATCATCACTCTGATGCCTGTCTACATGCTCTCTAGGCTATTTCTAAATATTATTTGAACTGTTGTCTTGTACAGAGATCTGGTTTCAACACAATAACAGTTTTGTTCTTTTCATTACATTGGAACTAAATACATGTAGATTATAATTTATATACACGTAGATTGGAAATAATACTTATGGATATACCTTTTTTCATTTTTCATATTATATCATTATTTCAATGATGGTTCTTATTTTTAGATATTCCACTGGATCAACTAAATTACTCTGCATCAACAGGAAATATTTCCGAGCTTCGAGATTTACTCCAGTCCTTACCAAAAGAGACAGACCCTCGTAACCTTAAGGACTACCGTCAGGCCACGCCTCTTCATTATGCCGCTCAAACAGGTCAATTGGACGTCTGCGAGCTGTTGATTGGTCAGTTTGGACGTGATTTGATGTACATGAAGGATATGAACATGCGCACTCCACTTCACTGTGCGTTGACGTTTGAAAAGCTTGATGTCGTTGTTTACCTGTTGCAGCTCGGCCCCGATCTGGACTGTTACGACGTGCATGGACTCAACTGCAGTCGAATGCTGTTCACACTGAGCAATAAATCAACGTTGTCCATTCTGCCTCGACTTGATCCAGGTCTTCTTGATGGCACGCTTATATTGCATTTTGCCTGTTACACAATCCAGTTCAAGATGGATGAATTAGCTAAGACATACTGTCGATGTGCTCCTGCCATTGAGAGCTCGTTTTACAGACCGCCTTTACATTTAGCAGCAGAGCACGGTAATGAAGACATAGTTAGGATATTGCTCGAAGAGAAACCTGTAAGACAACCAAACCATGAAAAGGAATCTGGTGCGGATGCAACTTCTGATGACGCAACTATAGATGAAAATCTAATCACTCGCCATAGCCCAGAAGACAAGGACCCGGATGGATACTTGTCATTTCATTATGCCTGTCAACATGGACACGCCGATATTGTTTCACTACTTTATTTTGAAAGTATGGAAAATAGTGATTTTGTAAAGGGGATTCAGTTGGCAGTTTCATGGAAGAGATATAATGTTCTAGATATCCTGCACTCTTTGAGGGAAAAGTTCCAGATCACATCTGCAACAAAAGAAATGCTGATAACAGAAACGGAATTTAATTTTTCTAATCTAGCGATGCAATGTCTTCCTTGCTTAAAGAATGAGGAACATTTGCTGAACAGGTTTGTTCAGCAGGCAGCATATCACGGTTCACTGGATGTATTGGAATGGCTTCTGGGCCAGGGCGTTGAAATTGATCTCAGAGATTTCATGGGTAGAACAGCACTACACAATGGAGTCCAGTCGAATCGTAGGGATATCGTGATTAAGTTGCTGCAGTGTGGAGCAAATCCAAATGTCCGTGACTGGCAGAAATCAACTCCCTTGCATTACGCTTGCTCTTTGGGTCACCTTGGGACAGTCAGAGCATTATTAAGGTGTGAAAGTATTAATCCAGGATTGCAGGATTCGTGTGGAAGGACTCCTATCATGGTAGCAGCGAGCAAGAAGCATAACAAACTTATGGACTATTTCATTAAAAACCATCTAGGCAAGATGAATCCAAACGCAACAGATGCCAGTCGCAGAACCTTGCTGTATTATATTCCGTTTTTGAGAGAAAAGACAGCAGAAGCTTTGATGAAGAAACTTTCAACAATGACTGACCTCCTCCCTGGAGTTGCTGTACAACCTGCTAAAAGTATCTCTGCGGTCAATCTTTATCAAATCTGGACAGACTGGTCTCAGATTCATGGGGATGTCGAGTGTCCAGTGATGGCGAGACCAAAGAAATCACCGACAACTGCTACGCAAATGAGATGTGCACGATGTGATAAAACATGGATCGTCTTAGGGGATAGAAAGAGGTAAAACATATCGCCAATTTCCTTTACATCGGAGACAAGGTTGTGTCCCGATCATTTAGACTAATTGTTTCTGGTAAAAATCCAGATGTAGATGGTATGTACATGGTTATTTGATAGTAGTCTAAAATAAATTAAATTTTGGAACAAGTCTTCTCGAGCCCATTTGATTTATTTTTATGAGATTAGCGCTAACAAAAACAAAATTGAAAGATAACAGGGCTTTGTGAGAAATATTCAATTGGATTAATATGAATTTATTGTTTCTTTTTTTTAAATTTCTCTGACTCTTGCCCATACATACAATGCAAGAAAATATGCTAAATTGAAAAAAACAATTACTAAAGGAAAATCCATTGCATTGTTAGCTATGTATGGTCTGTAATGCCGATTTTCTTTCGATTTAGTCGATTGATAGATTGAATTATATTCACAGATATGCAAATCAGCAAGAAAAGTAGACAAGGCATATTGAATTGAACATATACAGGTTAAAACTGTTGTAAGAGCATTATATATATCATTTTTGCAGGTGGCTGCATGTGTGTCGAGTGACAAAGAAATGCGGAAGGTTGACGGAAGATATTAAGTTGAGTAAAGAAGATGATGCAGTTGTATGTCACCGTATATCCCGACCGTTCCAAAAGTTTCCTACAGAAGAAGGCATTGACACTCCCATACTTCATCTACTCATCCTACACAACAGGTCAGAGTTGATCCCAAAAGTCGCTGTTTATCTACCAGACGTGTTCCAGAAAAACGCAAAGTCAGCTGCAGTGTTAGCCGCCAAAGTCTGGTCACTGGCGTCCATCATGTGGCTCGATCAGACGATGAAGTTTACCACCGACCAGCTAGATGCGTTGCTGGTCGTAGCACTCGTAAATGACACCCATGATGAGAAAGAAAAAGTAAAACAAGTCGATGTCATCAGACAGTTACTTGAAATGGGTGCCACACCAAATTACATACCAACAAGTTTGGAAGTGTACAGCAGCTTTGATTTCACTGCAATAGAAAAACACCTACTCCTCTATTCACCATTAGAAATAGCTGTTTTGAAACAAAATGAAGACGTCATTGACATGTTATTACATCGCAAAGCATCAACGTTAATATGTTTCGCCGTACAGTTTGCTGTTTGGAAAGGGAATACAAAGATTATCAGTAACTTGTTGACTCATCGGCAAAATGAACTGGAGTTAGATGCAGTTATTGAAGGTATCCCAGGACCCATTGGTGAATACAAACGAATATGTGAACAAGGCATATTCCAGGCAGCAGCGTGCAGTACAAACCTAAGTAAGGACCTGTTTTCCGTTTTAACCAGCTTATGCGTTGAGCTGCTGCAATCCAAAGCCTTGTTAACGGAGAAAATGATCAGTGAGATCAGACCATCTATAAACATGTCACAGTCATCACCATTGAACACATTTGCATTCAGTCTCGTACATTACGCATCCTTCACGGTGCTCCCCCTTGCCAAGCTAGTACAGAACATCTCCGAACGCACTGGCAAGATCAGTTTGGAGAATGTCGTCTGCAAGCTTGTTGATGCTGATGTTCACCTCGGAGAAATGCGCATAACCAAGAGCAGTTCTGTACACTGTGTCTGTCAGACGTTTGTTGCGGCGATGCGAAAACGACTGTGGAAAGTTATTGACAACATTTTGAATCACGCTGGATCAATTATGTGGAAATGCTTACTTTCAAAAGAAGAATCGTGTCATAAATATGTGTATTATGAATACGACAACGAACCAACCTTGCCCATTTTGTTCACACTGTTCCAGGAATTCTTCATATATGCACCAATGGAAACCATAATGAATTTCTTCAAGATTGGCATGTCCCTTTTGAACAGCATGGATGTTCGTGACATATGGCACGTTATTATGGGGGATAGCAAACCTGATGACATTGAACAAACAAGCTCGGGTATATTGTGTCATTTAGCATGGTTCCACATAGAAACAGCTCCACAAAGATATCGACACTTGATAGCCGCTAAACTTCTTCACGTCTTTCCAAAACTATTTCCCAAATACATCCTGGGAATATATTCTGCTTCATGCAAATGGCTGTCGGCTGTGACCAGGTTTGAAATATCAAGGATTTTCAAATTACATCCAAATATTCGAACACGAAAACTCTTTTCAATTCTTCCAAAGAGCACAAAGGAAGCCAGACTGATGGCGTCACTAGGCAAACTAAGTGGTGATTTAAACTACATGAATGAGAATGACATTTCCATGCTTCAATATGCAGTTTCCGTTGGAGATGTGGACTTGGCAAGCTGTTGTCTATCTGCTGTTGACCCACTAGCTGTGTCCTGTAGAGGGAAAGACGATGTTCTTCCACTGGCTATTGCTGCTGCTCTTGGAGATACCAAGATGGTGGATCTGCTCCTAGAACACGGCCATGCAGTTGGACTGCAACCCCTTGAAGCTGCATGTTGTGGGAAAGACTTTTTAAGTAAGAGCTTCATATCTTGCTACCATATTGCATGTTAATAGTATAATTGTTTTCTAAATGTTTCCTCTTAAATATCCAATTCAAATGTTGTAAGAATATGTTCGTATGTCTTTTTAAGCTGTAAAACATACTTTCTATATATAATTAAATGTACATTTATGTTATGAATTGTCTAACTCGAAAGTGATAACAGTGTTTGTTTACAGTGGGCACATGTTGCGTATTGCACACAATGTATTTTCAAATTCAGCATGTTTCCATCAGCCAATCTATTGCGAAGTCGACAAGATATAACCTCCATTTTAAATTCACGCCTGATTGAACAGTCAACTATGCAGAATAAGCAATAGAGTTTGTGTTTCCTGTTGACAATGTTATAATTTATTATATTTAAGGATAATAGAAAGATAATTTAGTTATATTACTCCCTGCGCTGTTATAGAAAAAAATATGTATTTGTATAACTTGTGGACATTATTTTATTGATACGCCTTTGTTTTATGTATTCAGAGATGACATCATGGTTGTACAGTGTTCCTCCAGCGCAAATAGAAACACGGATACTCAACATCTTGAAAAAACTTGAATCAAGGTATTTCCAAGTTATAATATCGGCTTACAATATTAATATATTTTACTAAAGTAAAACCCCATACAAGTGCATACGTTGTGTTTGCGCTGTACCAGTTTTTGTCAATGTCATTGAAAATATCCTATCCCCAATCCAATCCAATAGTAAACCTTAGTAGCTAATAAGAAGAATCTAACATGTAAATACATATCATGTTACACAAGTGTAATATTTAAAAAGCCCATTTAAACAACTATCTCAACAGTTCTTAAATGTTCAGTAAGCTGTTGTTTTAGATCATAAAAAGTATATGCAATTGCTATAATTTGTTTACGAAATGTTTCTAAAATAATAATTTTATAATCCTGGTTAATAGAAATTTCTTTAACAAGTATAGTTTGCTATATTCAGTGACCATGATAGCTTCTGGATGAATCACAAATATAACGGAACTGTACTCAAGACGGCCATTTCAAAGGGATATTGGAAAATAGCGGAGTACATGATGACAACTGAAGAACATCGTACAAAGTTTACATTGTACCCAAGGTAAGACTTGGTATAGTATGTAACCCCTTGCAACTTAAATAAATACTAAGTACAATATACGGTGATTTTAATTATCATCATAGTGCCAACTAGACCAAGGCATTCATAAATTAACAATGATACAGAATACAAGCACATACAAATTAACATAATTCTACTGAAGCCAAGTCGGTTTACAAATGAACATAATACTGGAGAAAGCATGTTTGTCGCAAATTAACATAATTAAACAATAACAAGATAATGATATTAGAAATAATATGTTTTATTGGTATTACATTGACAAATACTTCACACATAACTAAATGGTATTACAATGAGATGACCAATGAAAGGGTGAAAGTAATAATCATCAGTAATTGTAATATAACCATTATTTCCAGGATGTTGATATTAAAAATGACCGCAGAATCTCCCGTTACGCTCTGTCGTCTATTACTGGACAAGTATAAAGCCGACATGCTTGAAATCATGCAAGACACCGGTGGCGAAATAATTACCTCCATGAGCCGGATGAGAAATGATAACGCAGTGAACATGCTTTTGAGGGTTCTGTTTGAAGACTCTGATGAAACAGTGATGTGCAAACAACTAGAGATAAACTTGTTATATTGCGATAATCACCAAGCGACGGCAATTCACTACCTCTGTCAAAAAGGCAATACTGAAGCAGTTGCATTCATCATTGCAAAGCTAGGTAAAAATGGACATAGCTCAATTAGAAAGATTTTGAACATGAGAGATAGATCTGACGCTACTCCGCTGTGGTATGCGATGGCAAACCAGCATTGGCACATTGCTGAACATGTTCTACTGAATGGAGGAGGACTGGCTCCATTGCGATCTATTCCAGACTGGAAACCGAAAAGGAAATTTACTGTTACTCTAGATAAGAGTGAGGTACAATCATTATTACCAGACGGTGTTGGAAAAATCACGTGGACACGGAATGCATCATGTGAAACAGCCTTACTTGTTTCTCCAGACAGTAAATCATTTGAGGCAGGCCGACACCCACCAAAATCTGTAAAGACAAATCGTCGTCCGAAACGGCAATCAATGTTGTTCACACCAATAAAGCCTAAAGCCAGTCAAAGCGATCCAGCTCAAAAGAGGATTGGTTACCTGTTGTCATTGTGGAAGTTCAGCGAGAGCACGTCGTCCACGATGGTTCACGCCGCTGCTGGATTTGGAGATACAGAGTTAATGAAAACGTTGCTCAAATTGCCTGCATATGAATCAGTAGCTGACGTATGCAGTGTCAACTCGCCTCTGCAGTTCGCTGTAGCAAACAAGCAAATGTTGGCAGCTGCACTCTGTGTCGAAAAGAGATTGTGCTCGAAAACTGAACCGAATTTGTTAGAAACGTTTGCAGTATGTCTGTGTGAAGCCTATGGGTTTACAGATGTCAAGAAAGAAATATCATCACAAACCAAGAAATACAAATTCAACGAAGAAATAGCAAGTGACATACAAGATCTTTCAAATAGAATGGCTCAACGGTTAACACCTTTGAATAAAATAGTGTTCAGTTCTAACTTCAAATTATCAGAACAAACTGAACTTGAAAATTTGGCAACACTGGTTTTGAAGGAGCACACTGGACCTGTTCCTGATAGCCTACTCTTCGCTTTCGCCCTCGTTGGTAAATCATGGCTTGGTCGTAAATTTCAACAGCTCATAAATGACTACTCAATTCGTACCGAAATGTATTCAAGGAAGCTCACAAGAGATCTGACTCTGTTAGATCTGATGTTTGTTTTTGCAAAACGCAATCTAGGCAACGACATGAATACAGATATGCTGGAAAGAGCTGAGATATTAAAGTTGTTTAGTGCTGATATTGAATTATCTCTCAAAACAGATATACTCGAAATAGCTGCGCAAAAAAATCTTTTCTCAATGCTTAATGCTGTGGTAGAAGACAGCATCGACAAGGATATTCAGTTCACAACAAGTAAACATTGGGACGCACACCTCCTGAGCACAGGAAAACTAGATCTAGAGTTTAATGTCAAGACATTAATTCGTTGGATGGAAAAGGGATCATCCAAAATGGATTCTGCAGCAAACACACATTTGAAGTCACTCCTAGAAACCCTCCTCTGCGTATGTTGTTTATATGGGCACACAGGACTCGTTGAATACCTGATAGCCCATAATATTTCCGTGTCTGCCGCAGTCACTGACATTGCATCAAAACGAAACCCAAGAGATTCGATCGACTGTGCTGTGATTAGTGGTAGTCTAGAAATAACTGACATGTGCATGAAGGCTTTAGGCGACAAATGGGAAATACCAAGTACAAACTGTCTTCATATTGCGGCTGCATTTGGCACTCCTGACCTTCTCGAGAAGCTTCTGAAGTCAAAACGATATGCTAGATTTTCAACAAAGAGCTTTTCTGATGAACTGCTGCTTTCGGCTGCAACACAAGGAAATGAATCAAACTGCCTTCATTTGATGACAAACAAAGTTCTTGATGTTCTAAAAACAGACAAGTCACAGTTAAGTATATTGCACTACGCATGCATGTACAATATGAAAAAACTAGCTGAGAAAATTATCAAATCTACAAAAGAAGCTGCGAAAATCACGGACATTTCTGGAATGACTCCATTTGAACTAGCACGGTCAATGGGGAACTATGAAATAGTACTTCTTTTTGGAGTAAAAACTACAAAAGATGTTCAACAGCCAACACACATGGAATTGAATCTGACAGGCTGGCTGAAGCGTGCCCTTAGTAATAACGCAGAACAACCTAGATCTGATCAGTTGATGATGCCGAAGGACATTACAATTCTTGGAGATTTCAGAAAAATGAGGGGAAGTCGACAAGGGGTTGATTCAGATCAAAAGATTGCAACACATGGTCCAGATTTAAATTTGCCCAGGCTTTTGGGTATGAAAGATGATAATGGGGCATATGCCATGATTCAAGTTGCACAAGAAACTGTGGTGGAAACAATGAAAATATCATATTCACAGTACCCGCTGCTTCACCTCTGTGCTATCATGGGCTGTGTACAATCGCTCAGACTATTGCTTGAACTGATAACGAAATATTCTGATGAACCTATTGCATCTTGGACTCGAAATTCTTGTCAAAGAGGCAAAATACCCATTGTTTATGCTATAGAAAACAAACAAATTGCATGTGTGAAAATTCTACTAGCTGAAGATGAATGCTTAGACTGGCTTGGCGATAATTGTGGGGAAACAATTTTGCATCACGTTGCAAAGACAGGCAATGATGAAATTGCCCAACTCATTATCCCAAAGGCTACAGCTGATCAGTTTATGGTACGAGACAAACACAACTGTATTCCAGCAGTATTGTGTGTTGCGCTGGGACATCATTCTGTTGTTGCTGACATGCTGAATGGTTTTGCTATGGATAGTGTTGAACACGCAGCACATGATGAGACTGACTTCTCCTGTGTCGAATGTTTGCTTGATCGATGCTTTGGCTGGTCAAGACTGTTTTCTCAGGGCACGGATGTGTCGACTGATATGCCTCTTCGAGATGTGATGCAACGAGAACAGTTTACGCTTGGCTATGTGGGTGATGGAACAGGAAAGCTGAATCATGCATTAACAAATATGGTGACTTGGTCTGTGATGTGCTCATCAACCCAAATCTTAAATATTGCATCAGTATCGATGGGATATGCACCAACGGCTGCGATTGCCCAGATATTTGTTCTGATGAATAAATTCAAGACAAAGGTTGTTAAGGATCTAATATACAGAGCTCTTGAATGTGGGTTTGAGGATGCTGCTTGCTATATGTTTAAACAGAATGGAGACGTGCAAAACAATTATTCCGAAGAGCTCTGTTTGCAAGCTATCGCATGGTGGAAGGACACATTCTTTTCCACTATTATCAGCGAAACTGATGCATGGAGAAACGCTCGAAACCCATCTGCATTGGATGTAGCACACGGGTTTGGCAATCTTGAAGCTGCCAGAGTTATTGAAGAAAAGCTTGGTCATATTGAAACTGACCATGTAAACATATTGGTTGAACTTGCAGATGTTCTACCACTCTCAACAAGATGGCGCCTCGGTATATCACAATCTGGAGATGAGGAATCCACGAGATCAATTAATAATCAAACTCAGATGCTAACCGATATCTCACAACCAATAGCGGAAGATCTCGATGTTGGTGATACATTCAGAATGTCAGACGTAGACGCACTACTCAGCATGAAATCAAACGATCATCAGCTTATACAAATTCTGGAGTCGATAACTGTAACAAAACAGTCATTTCTATCACGGAATTTCTTGGGCAAGAATGTAAAACTCGATATCAAAAGCTTTGAAACTGCTGGCAATACATGTGACCTAAAAGGAATATGGCTGTATTTGGTAATACTCTCCAAACTTGTAATGGGGAGGTACTGTTTTCAAATTGATTTACAGTCGGCCCAATGGAAAGCCATAACCACTCTTGTAGTCTCGTGTGTACAAGATGAATCATCAGAAGTAACACATATGAAAGTTCTTGGCAGTGAATTGCATGACAAAGTCAGGTTGATAAAGACAGATGATTCTAAAGGCAGTCCACAGAATGTGGTCGTTGAAACTGCAGAATTACCAGTCCTGCTTTCTCTGGAAGGGACCCAGCGAACAAATATACAGGAAACTGTTATTCCTGAGATTGAGTCACAGGTAAGCATATAATACTATATTTTAACCAGGCAAATTACAAATAGTCTAGTTTATTGAGAACTACATATATACGTTAAACTTTGATTATAACGAACCTCAATATAAAGATAAAGATAACGTGTGTTTGCTTAACGACACCTCTAGAATACAATGATTATTAATCAGCGGTTATTGATGTCAAATGCATGGTTATATCGACACTTGGTCACAGAGGGAACGCGCTGTCGCCACATAGGCTACTCTTGTTAGAATAACAGCAAGGGATCTGTTATATCACTTTCCCACAGACATAATAGCACACACCATTGCCTTTGATGGACCAGTCGTAGATTACTGGTTGAACCTTAAGAAATCAGCGAATGTATTACGCTATAGATGTCATTCATTACAGAAGGTACTGTAAACTAGTTTTAATAATATAATTATTCTACACTACAGAGAAGCAAATGAGATGTTTTAAAGCCATTCATTCGCAATATCAGATGTACTATATCAGATGACTCACTTGTTAACAAAACAATTGCAATTACCCCATGATATAAAGTGATATGAAGCGTCCTGCAGAACACTGAATAATAATTATTGTTGCTATAATGATGATTTCTTCTGCATTGTTTATAGGATTTTCTAAACCTCTGAACTGTAACTATCATTCCGGCATCCCCACCCGCATTGTAATTTCACAGACATCCTTCTGATTATTCCACGGACATTATGTTTACATGTTTGTTCATTTTATGTTTATGTTCTGCATTCCTCTTTTTATAGATCACGAAACAGTTGATGGGACGAACTATCAAAGTGGAAGTGGACTGGGCCTCTATCGATGCTGCCAAAGATAGACAGCATAGACACCACATCCTCCTCGTTCTAGCTGGAGACCAAGGTAGAAACAAGCTGGGTGGATTAGAGACAATGATTTTCCAATCGGGTGCTATAGTGGACAGCATTAAGGCACTAGGTGGTAAAGCCACAGCAAACAGAGCTATGGGTCTAATAGCTGTCATTAAGAACATTGTCGTGAGATATGTTGATGTTCTTCCTGCGGACAAGAGAACCATCCTTTCTTCAAATGAGAGCAAGATCTTCTGGTATTTTACTTTGAAAGATCTATGTTTGCATTACAAATCATCTCTGTTTTCTATCTATAAGTCTTTAGAAGGATACCAGGTTGCTTGCTACAGCATGACAGACTGCCTCTTGTCTGTGAAACAGAATCGACATGATCTTCATACATATGTTGAAGATGAATCAACAGACAATGTTCCGCAAAATAGTAATGATCCAATTGAACTGCATGTTGATGTCAGGTCATTTGAAGAGGCTGGTATATCTGAATCCATAGGCAGTTTCTTTCAAAAAAAGGTTTCGCATGTCATGAAACAATTTGCTTCAGCATACAAATTCATGCTCAGATTAAAAATGGATGTGGACAAAATTAAGGTTTTAGCCGCAGAGTCGAAAAGAATCATTTTAAAAGATAAGACCCTTTCCATATGCCTTAAACTGTCAAGACCTCTGGACGGTGCTTGGCAGATTGAGGATTTCGATTTCGATCAAATATTCACAAATTTGGAAGTCAAACAGATTAAAGAAAAATCCACATGCGATGAATTATTCGAACAGATTAAGAAGGCGGGAGAGTCATTTGAGAAATCATTTGGGCGCTCACTGGATATCGAATTTAATCCTAGCGATTTGTTGGAAGACGTGATACGTGTGGATAATCGTGTTATGACTCGCCCGAATAACATGCTCAGAACGTACTTGAATACGTTTGCAGATTCCACAATGAGATCGTTTGAAGAAGCGATGATTCAACAATTGACAACAGCCGACTGCTGGTTCTTACAAGAAAACAAATTACCCTGTGGATTTTGGTGTAAATTTAATTACTTTTCATTGAATGATAACAATATGCCTGAAACAAGAACATTCTTGGTTAAAACCAAACAACCAGCACAAAAAAAAGAGCACAAAATATCTATCTGGTATCACAGTCATCCCTGTACTATAGAGGAATGGTGGCAAAAGACCTGGTTTACACTATGTGACGTCACATTCGAGGTCATGTCACGTGCAGAAATACAGAAGCGTGACCAAAATTCTGTTATTGGACTTTGGTATTTAATACCAATAGACAGGGTCACCAAGTATGATCACATACAGCTGCTATCTGTAAGGGACCAGCTATTCTACATACCTGACAGTACATTTGGAAGTCGATTTGCATCAGGACTGAAAACCAGAATACACATCCACTCAAGGTATCTGGAACCGAAAGGAAAGAAATCAGAAGACCAGCTCTACCTTTCATTTGATGACATTAGCCTGGACATACGTAGCCCGCAATTGTTAACTTGTGTCAAACCCAAACAAACGAAAGTCCCTGTCCCCTATTGTTTTAATTTAGCAATACAGAAAGCTGGAAAGACTTTTGCGAGATGCATTAAACCTATCATAGATGAGGGTTACTTGCTCTACATTATCTGGACGTTTGCTGAAAATCTTGGTGTAAATTTGGTTGTTGACTTGAATGGATTTAAGGAAAAAGCTGCTCTTAATGTCGTAGCATATGTTGTTTGGGAGACACTGTACGAACTGTTAAACGTCAGTACAGTGGAAGAGCAAGTACAAGAATCGTTTTTAAATGCTATCAGCAATTTGGGAACTCTCTCTGTTGGTTTTCTTTCTGACTCTGATGTCAAAAAGAAACAAAAAGGAACAGTGGAAGGACATGGCTTCAATGAGATGGCTGACATTACGTTTGTTACTGAAAGAGACTTACACATCAATTTTAGGTCTGTAATTCTAGTATGTGACAAACGTGTGCAACCAATAACAGAGACACTACGATCTGCGTTTTGTAAATCCTACGGAATTCAAGCTCCACGGGAAGTGACACAAACATTATCTGATGTGTTGAATAAAGACATCTCTGAGAATTCAATAAAAGTTCCGAACTTTTACGCTCGGAAAGATAATGTTGTGATCTTGCATGGCATTTCAACATCGATGAACAACTTCAACAAGGCAATTCAGTACATCGTCGACAACCACGACCACGACAGGATACGACTTCAGTCAGAACTAAAGGGTGTAGCCTTCAGCGAGAATGATGCTTCAGGAACTACATCTACGTTTTCAAAGGGTATATTACAATGCAGTCTATTCAAGGGTGGGGACACTGTAACACTGGAAGAATTGCAAACAGATATTCATCTTGCCCTTGAAAACAAGCATGTATCTACTGATGGACCCAGGTTTAAATCCAATGATATTATGCCAATTCTACTGTCTGCTGATTACACTGATAGTGAATCCGTTATCACGGTCACGTGCCCACAACGATTGAACAGACAGAGACGACCGGCTGTACAACGATTGAGAAGACCCAAAGGAAGTAACATGTAAGTTTTAATATTTTTAAAGAAAATTATACTGTCACAATATGTGTATTATGAATCCTTAACTGTAATAAGTTATTGCTGGGTGATTTAGGGGATAACCCTACTGTGTTTTCCGATTTGACGACGTATATCGGTGGTTTTACCATGGCAAATTTAGTT
>JAUTCZ010105107.1:0-15075 GCA_032273805.1 Melanodrymia brightae
ACCCGATTAAGGGGCGAATCGACCCGGGACGAATGGGAATAAGGGCGAATCGACTCGGGTACGAAGGGGAAAAAGGGCGAAACGACCCGGACCCCATACGCTTACCTACTCAGCCAGTTATACATGTCTGTGTGGCCTGGGCCTCTACCTACCATACACTTAGAGACTCAAACTTGCCTAAATGGTATGCATACCAATGACAACACTATACAAATAACGTACTGTACTGTGAGTTTGTTTCAAACCATAGATAATATAAAATGAACAATAATTGCAATTCTGCAGAAAAAATTATCAACTTGCATTACATGTATATAATTTTAGCATTGCAAAACAAAATATCTCACTATTGTTGTGTATTTAATGGATTTAATTGCTTTAGTAATTATTCGTGATTGAAATTTTGCAGTAAAATTACAAATGCGAAAAAATTTTAATTTACATAATCATGAACAATACCTATTTTATAGTACATGTAATTCAAACTTACCACAGAGGTTTTTCTAATATATTTTTTAAAATGCTCAATAGATATTTCTGGGAGGTAAGGAGATGGTAAAATAGAATATTTTTCAAAGTCATTTCCCCAGGTTTTGGTGAAAAAGTCAATTTCTCGTTTAGCTAGGCGAGGATCATTAAGCACAGCTGGAAGATTAACTGAAGCCTTATAAACTGTCCACTTAAACTGGTCCTGGACAATACAGGGCTCAGAACTTGACAAGGGAATGCAGTCCAAAGATGAAGTTGGTAACTGTGTGTTTGAACTTGCTCTTCTGGATCCTGAAAGAAGACAACATATAAACATGATTCAATGAAATATGTAACTTATCTAATTTTAGAATTCATTCAAGGAACGTAATCCAGAGGCAGAGTGTCTGCCTGTGATGGAATGGGTCAAGGGATCAATCCTCCACAGTGCAAAACATTTTATGGGCTATTTTCTGTTCCAGCCAAATTCTGCACGGTGTGTCGACAAAAATCAGTTCATTGGGTGGTTTATACAGAGCATCAAAATACCTGTGCTTGACTATGTTATAACGGCATGTAAACTGGGATTAAGAAACAAATTTTGCCCAGCTATCCAGTACATTCTAGGTGAGATTGATTGTCTACCTTATTATGTTCCCTACTTCTAACTATTCATATCACTGTGATTCATTCCGTAATTATTAGTGGGGCAAAATTCAAATCTTTTTCCTATCTTTTGAGTTGACTGACTTCAAAGAGTATATTTTTTGCCAAAATGTTTATAATTGTACATTTAAACAAAAAATGACAGGTGTACCAAATAATCTCTCAGTCTCACCATCTATTTTACCAGATTCTCCACCAAATACGTGATCTCGAGCAACGTGGTCATCATAATCTTTGTCGTCGACTCCTTCTATTGGTAATGAAGGACAAACTGCATTCATGCCGTAATGACAGACGTAGGAGCCGCCTTCTTTGGAGCAATGGAAATCGCGAAGATGCTGACAGAATTCTCGTGGAGACTTGAAAGCAACGGATTCACGACAGACATTACAGCTTTTCCATGACACCTTAAACCTCAGCAACTGTTGTGGTGCTGACATTTTAAAACCATTTGCCTAAGTTGTCAATTATGGGAATTTTTTCCCACTATAATCATAAACATACGGAAATATTTACATCACAACATGTTTACATGAACGGAAGTGAACATACGACGCCATATTTAATTTCCCAGAATTCTCGCATTCTGTCTTCGGACGTGGACAGGACAATCGGAAGTATTCGGATCATCTCGGTCAATTTCGGAATCTGTTGGTAGTTTACGCCTTGGTATTGTGTAATGGTTTAGGTACTACGTTCGAATCTCAATCGAGACATGTGATTTTTTAATCGGCTCCAACCCAGATTGAATTGATGCTGACGTCTTTTGATGTATTGAAATTTATGCGGGGATGTTCACTTGATAAAAATGTAAATTTGTGTTGCAGTCTGTCATTTGTTAACTACATGTATTCTATAAGTGTATGAAGAAGACTTAATCAATGTTGACATGCATGTCTGCATGGATGTTGATTCTTCTTCTTCTTTGCGTTTGCCGACTACACTTCTAATTTTGATGGTACGCTGAACAGCATCGTCCTCTCTAGGTCCTCTGTGTTGCCGTAGAGCTTGGTGGCAAGAGATTCTTGGTGAGGCCAGATCTCCTCCCTGGTCTTCTGCTGCTGCAGACATCTCTGGAGGATGTGCTCTGCTGTCTGATCGTCTTGGCCCCATATGCATGTGTAAGTTGAGTCTGTTATGTCCAGTGCAGAGACGAAAGAATGTGACCTGCTGTCTAGTTAGATTGTAGTTGTCTGTTTTTTGGCGATCTCACGATTGCTTTATGGATGTTGATGGACATGGTCATATTGTGGGAAGTCTGCCATTTTCCCTTTTATACTTTGTAAGGTTTGAAATCAAGCATTTCTATTCTTTGCGGTTAACAAAATATATATGACAACACCAATATGGCCAAATTCGTATCCCTGCACAAGGCAGTCAAAGGGATATTATAACGAAGTTGAGATGGCATTACTTATGAATCATAGCCAAAGCGAAATGTAAGCATATATGATATTCTACCCCACCAGTGGCACCCGTCGTAAGCACAGCCATATTGTTTGTCCGCCGTCTTAATCGAAACAATAAAACAGTTCAAAGTAAGGTATTGCATCGATAACCATCTGTCAATGATGCATCATATTATGAAATGTCAATGCTAACCAATAATTTTTTTTACCATTTGACAGAAAAGCAACATGGCTGCTTGTCTAAGAGGAAATATTTAATGTACCCTATTACTATACATAATTGGCAAAACACTTCAAGGTGTTTCCCAGAATAGTGTTCTTCATTGTTTCTTTGCCATTTTTTAATATAGCAGCGACCAATTGTAGAACAAGCAAGGAGAGTGTTCCATATAAATCTTGTAGCATTCAATTACAGTAAATGACATTAACCGGACACAGAATTATGTGCCCATGTACACCAAGGCTTATAATGAAGTGACCACGGAAAGATAGCTTTGGGCTGCAAAGATGGATGTGCACATGATAAATACATGTCAAAGTGGTAGTTTGGATGGTTGTCATTCTAACATAGTGAAATGATATAAAAACAACACGACACAATGATAATTATTAAATAGTAATTTATTTTCAAGATATATTGTCTATTTTGTGATAAGCAATTCTTGTTGCTTTGGTAGAAATGTTAAGCAATGTTATATTCTATTTTATGCAAAATATATACATAATTACAATGCCACACAGCACAAGCTCATAAATAATCTTAAACATCTGCTTACATTCTTCACCTTCCATCCAGCTACAATTATAATTGTACTGCTCAAAGATTATTTACAAAGCTTAACAACTTGCTTGTACATCAATATAAGTATTTGTAAAGTCAAATACAGTACAAAATCAGACAGAGAAGCCAAGGCAAACCATAAATACTACTCTTCTGAAAGTCAACACCTCAAAGAAATTTATGATTATTTGATAAATTTTGAGATATGGATTACATATTTCCTCCTAATAAATATTATCACAAATATATACAGTCGAACTTTGTTATCTCAAACTCTAATTTCAAATACTTGGCATATTGTTGTTCCCCAGCCTTTTCCCTATGCAATGCAACTAAAGTTAAAACTAAGCATGGTTGAACCCAAGCCTGTTAATCTCAAGTAACAGGCTTATGTCGAAAATTTGTTTATCCCTTGCAATACTTTCATATGTATTTTCTCTAAGTGTGAAACATATACCTGGAATCTGACAAGGTCTTACTTTTTCTGGATTTGGTCAGACTACTTTGAATTTCAAAATCTTTATCAGTTACTTGAATATTAAAACATCGCTTGGAAGTAGTGGCAAATCTTGTTGACCATCTTTACGTAATTTGATAGGATTAAACACTCATTTGTTAATCCTTGGATCCCTATGTTTGATGTACATCTCAACAAGATATCATACACACCAGGGAAATGCGTAACTCATGACGCACTGGGTATATACTGTTTTAAAGCAAACAACAAATACTTTTTTTTTTTTATTACAATTAATAAATTCAAAGAGGTAAATATTTTCAATGATAGTGATACAAGTATTTGTGACATGTCAGTTGATAAAAGTTACTTAACTGGTTCCATTGGAAATGTTCACCCGATACGACAATGTTTATCTCGAACTACTGTGATCTAAAACAATTTTACCCAGGGCCTTCAACTTCAAGTTAACGAAGAAAGTAAAGTTTGTTTTATTTAACGATGCCACTAGAAACTCATCGATTATAAATCAGCGGTTATTGGACGTCAGATGCATGGTTATATCGACACATGTTCACAGAGGAAACCCATTGCCGCCATTCTATGAATGACAGCAAGGGGTCTTTTATGTGCACTTTGCCATAGACAGGATAGCACACAACACGGAATTTGATAAACCAGTCAGTTAACGAAGATTGACTAGATATGAACATTTAATTGCATTGTTTCCAACATAGCTAAATTACACTACACTCAGTAAATAATAAGTAATATCATTCAATTTAATTTATTTTGCCTTTGTAATATATTTGCTGAAAATATGATGCCATTACATTCAATTCATAATGTATATTGTAGTTGATAGTACATGCAAAAAATTAGTGTCATGTTTAAAAAATGTACATTAAACACTCCCCAAAAGTAATTCCAGATTTTACTTACTACATTTGCTAAAAACCCACCCCTACCCATGTCAAAACAACACATACACTCATATTAAAAATAAAGATGTGTCAAGAGAGACCTTTTATACATTTAAATATGCCAAGTTCTACAAATAACATTGTATGTCACTGCACTAACCAAAACAATGCAGAAAGGTTTCCAAGCATGGTTGCACACATGTATACATCACACAAAACACATGTC
The DNA here is from genome assembly GCA_032273805.1 of Melanodrymia brightae. NCBI lineage: Eukaryota > Metazoa > Mollusca > Gastropoda > Neomphalida > Peltospiridae > Melanodrymia > Melanodrymia brightae. Next base: position 4,931 of record JAUTCZ010105107.1, read on the forward strand.
AAACTCATTTAAAAGTAACGTTTGTTGGTATGAACAAATAATTCGAAGAAATATATAACTAATGAAATGCAGCTTATCACAATAACATTGAAAAAATTATTTTTAAAATACATTATGATTAATAGTGCTGAAATTACACTTAAAAAGACAACAATAATTTCTGTTTAAAAATCCAAAAACAAATTTTGATGTCTTTTCTCAGCAGGCCTATGCATATTTTCATTTATAATTTAAATGCGACAAAACTTTTAATTTGTAACTTTCAAAACATAGGTGGATATTTTAATACCTGTGAAAACTCCTAATTTATATCTCACAAACTTTTGACACCAGATTTATTATATCTGTTACTCATCTAAATTTCTAAAGAGTTCTAACAACCGTCAAAGAATGTTTAACAAAATATCCATCCCCACTGTCATAATAGATATTTTATTTTTCTATTAACAAAATTCAGTTATATTAACCAAACATTTTCAAAACAATGAAACTTATTTCATGCTAATTGAAGTAATGTGTAAAGTCTTAAAGTAATGTGCTTTTAACAATAAATTATCATTTAAGGTAAAGCAACCTCTAGGTATTTCAGGGCAAACTAGATGTAACTTGAAGCAGGGTCTTCGCAGATACCCTGCCTTATATCCGCATACAAAGTTTGATGTCCCTGTGGAAACCTAGATTCCTTCTATGGACATTAGAGTTCAAGATATAGGTCACAATGACCTACTTTTGATGGGTGACCCAGTCAAAACATTTGGTGAATATATATCAATTAGTGTATATGCTGTGGAAACCTAGCTTTTTTCCATGTAAGTCAGATTTCAATAGATAGATCACAGTGACCTACTTTTGGTGTGCGACACACCCCTTTCCTACACGTTGCCGAGTCACAAAGTTTGATGACCCTACATCAGTTAGTGTAGGAGTTATGCTGAAGAAACAATTGGACGGATGCACGCACGGACAAGGCAAAAACTATATACCCTGACCACGTTGAAGCGGGGGTAATAATAACATCACTAAAGGATGAAGCTTGTACATCAATTTGCTACGTAACATCCTAAACTACATGTATCTAATCTGTGTAGATGTACTTCGATAGAAATAATATCACAGATGTAATTAAAACATGTATTATTTACACAAATACCTTTATAATTTGATCGACAAAATGCTTTACATTGAACAACAAATCATCTTATTGATAATTCTTAACAACAGTAAAGATCGGACCAACATGTCATATTTAGGTATATAGTACTAGTTGACATTTAATTTGTACCGGTATCAGTTACCAAGAAAACAATAAAACAATTTATCCATAATCTGGAGCATATTTTCAGTGTGAATAACAAGAGGACCAGGCTTTAAGTAATATTCAACAATACAAAACAAATTACGGTTATAGAAAATAAAAAATTACAATTGATATTATCAATATCACTGAAAGAGATTTTGAGCGTATCAAATTGGCATCAAGAACTTTGGTTCATATGTTGCTATCCGTATGCACAACAGATGACAAATTTATAAAAGATTAATTGAAAAGGTTACTGTCGAAGTAAGATAAACATATAAATGCATAGTGAAAGTGTTAGTTTTTAATAGAAATATCTGAGAAACATAACAATTTATCATATACATGTATATATATAGGTTGACTGTACAAAATGAGAAATCCTTGAGGAGTGACAGCAGCAGCTGAAGGTCTGATTACTTAGTAGTAACAGCACTGACAACCATTACTTACACTGTGGTAGATCAAAGTACATGTATCTCTCACAATGTGTGGGACGACTGTTGATCAGCAGATCGAGAGTGCATGCATAACAACAGGCTAGTGGTTGTACCTCGATCTGTGCTAGCAACTCTGCATCAAACGAATGTCGATTTCATTAGAAGTGACATCACGCTGGCAGTATTATCAAAATATTTTACATTTACATAAAAAAAAACAGGTTTTAGAGACAATGTAAGAAATAGAATACTTATGCCGGTTAGATTTTTTCATCTTCACAACTTGTGTTTTCCATACATATCAAACTCATTTTCGCTAATTAGATACATTTAGGAAACCACTCATTGCGAGATAAACCATTTTAAATAGGCAATAGTGTATTATTCTCTTTATCCATTTTCTCAACAGAAGCATTTTGTTTACATGACATTGTATCTTCCAGTAACAAAGTTAACCATCTTAGTGCAATTAATCAGCAAAAGAATTGGTCATGAGTTTTTTTACACCAAATTTACAAACTCTGTTATACATCAGCTGTTACATCAATAAAAGATAATACACTGTACACCTGGACACTGTCCTTTTTCAATGAGGTAAAAGCATAATTTTACTCAAATGGTTTAATACTGGATACAAGATAAAGTTAAAACAAACATCGGGGCTCCTTTGAATATACTGCAGCACAAATTTCTACAAAATGTTTTGTAACTGTACAACATTTTTAACCAATTTGGTGCTAAAAATGTTTGACAGTTTCTGTAATTTTGATGCAATCTTGATTGACAATCTTCTTTTGCTGATGGGAAGCATTTGTATGAAGTTTGGTAATGACCCTCATGTTATTGCATTCCCAAAATGATTAACCTCAATCAGAATTTTTCAGTTTTATGACCATGACAAATTCATATAAAAGGAACCAAGCAATGTTTATTTACCCATTCTGTGTATGGTAAAAATAGGCAATTGTGAAGTCAAATTATTACATTTTCTGAAATCTTTGAATATTAATTTGTCCATTTTGTGACCTTAACCTTTATCATATATACTGTTACAACACATAAGCAACTTGTAATGTTTCTTGACCCATGCCGAATTGAATGAGTAAGTAGTTTGGTTAAGGATTATTACCTACTGTGAATTAAAGTTACAACATTCCTATACAACATTTAACTTGGAGTTTAATACCACCCGAAACATTAGTACCGTAAATACTTGATCACTACCCAGGTCTCGAATAGTACCCAGGGGAAAAGTGCATCTTGAAAAAAATAGAAGCGTTATATTTTACATTTACATGTAGTATGAGACATAAACCAAATTTAGCTGGAGCAGAAAAAGGAAAACATGAATTTTTGTTTCTTTAATTTTGTGGTAGCCTACTATATTACTTGAGCATAATCTATTTCATTTCATAATGAAACTATACCATTTCCATGGGACAGATGCCTATTAATAAATTTAACAAATAAACGGCCATAACTCTGGCAATATTTACTCAATCCATGTATTTAGAATAAAACATTATGTACATCTTGGCACATGATATTGAAAACAAGGGAGGAGTATCTGTTTGACCCACAAAGTTCATATGGTTGACAACAAAGGTTAACTATTGTTAAAGGACTTTTTTACCAACCCATAAAATCTGTACAAATTACATTTTTGCACAGTGTACACCCTATAAAGCGATCAAATTCATTTAGAATCGAATGATTAACATATCTTCGTTAAAAATCACTTCAAAGTGAAAATTTTGATGTGCCGGCAATTATGCATATTTTTCATTAAGATAACCCATGGAGACATTGTGACGTGATAGACTCTATGGATCTGAAGGACTGCTATTGTTTTGTTAGTTTTTATCAAAAACAGGAATGTGTATTTTTTATTATTTCATCTTTGACTAAGATTTTATTTGTATTGTTCCACTTTAAAAATGTGTATTAATTAATGTGTTATTAACATCTATAATATGATATACAAAGTGAACAGGTGAAATGTAAATATAATATTACATTGCATTTGCAAAGAGAAAACTGAGAATGGGATTCAGGGTTAATCTACCATACAACTTCAGTCCGGTAACTGGATATGGACAGAATTTAAACGAGTAGATGTAAATTACAGTACTGGTTGGATATATTAGTAGTAGCAGGCAGCTGTTACCATGTTTTACAGTGACAGTGTGTAATAAAACTGTAAATCTCCATAAAAGCAAAATTATATTTAAAAAAATGAAATATCCAAATAAATAAATTAAAATTCACATAAAATATGAAGACCTAGACAATATTCTGTATTGTATACAAGACTTGATTTAGAAAACCCAACCGGACAGCATTATATATTATAATGCCTTCTATTGTCTAAAGATAAATATGTTGAGTAACGGCCATTTACCAAAAGTAATGTTATTAATATTAACAATATTGTCACAGAAACACAGTAATTCATAATCGTTTAACGATTAATAGGTCTACATGTAAATTGTAGTTTGCATGCTATGAACCCGGAAGTAGGTCCAACAGATGCGAAGACCATCAAAGATTGTTTAGAACAACCATTTTCAAAATTTATATTTATTCAATAAACATGTATGCTTCAAACACTGTCTGCTATAAATGAACAATCATAATCCAGTCTTAATTCTGGTAATCCCTCTGCATTCATCAGGATCCTATGGCAAAAGCCTGTAATCTCTTCAAAGTATAGTGTATCATGTCAGAATACCATGTGATCAAGTGTCTCATTATCTTTTTTGCGACTCATATGGCTATAAAATAGAGGTATTGTTTTCTTTGTAATTTAATTGTGTGACTTTGGGAAGACGTACAGCATGTTATATTTTAATTATATAATAAGTAGGCCCTATCATTGAAAAAGGAATTTTTGGAGGGTCTTGTAAAAAAGTCCTTTAATATTGACTCATTATTTTTACCGAAATGATAAACATATCTTGCATTCAGTGGCAAAAAACATTTTTTTAATTCACCACAATATAATAATATACATACATTATACAAGTATATCTAGAGTATGATTATCTGATTAAAATTGACTTGGCTTCATCATATTATTTTGTTAAAGCAAGCATCAACAGAACTTGATCTCAAATGCAACAACAACTGGTTTTAACAATTACTTATTAATAACAAATTGCAACAACTCTGTCTAATTAAATACTGCATGCACATATTAATTTACATTTAAATATTATGCTACAATTATTCTGCATCAATCATCACAGATTTAAATCACGCAAAACGTTCAGACAAAAGATGGCTTCATCTGATTGTACAGTCCCGCTGTCGACACAACGGCTATCATAAAATATTTATCACAGTGGATCAATGGTACACACTTGGTAAAAAAAACTGACAACACTCATTTCACAAGCCTTGATTACCAATTGACACAATAATTGTCTCAGCACAAAGACTTAAATGAATGTGCTACACTGAGAACACACAGAGACAAATACAGCTCAACAGATTATAAAGATAATTGTTATCTACATGTACCTGCAAGCAAATATTTAATGCATTATTAATAATCTTGTAAATGGTCCAATAGTTAGGCACCCATTTTTTGGTTAACCATCATAATAAGGTTTTATATATACTGTAAAATGGGTATTATTCACGTGTCCGACATTTTTGCTTGTCATTTTATCGCAAAAACAACGATAACCATTAAAAAGACAATAATGGTGTTCTTGAAAAGCAAAACAGAGTTGATAGGTTTTTTTAAATCGCTAAAATTGTATTTTGGCATATTTATTTATTGGATTATGTACTTGAAGGATTTTAACATATAATGAACAAATGTCTGTTACATAATACAAAACAAAGATAGGCTTCAATAACAAAAAAATAATCTTTATTAGATCTTTTAATTATGTAAATTGGAATAAAAGACTTGAAAATTGGTGGAAAAAAATGCAGCAGACTTGGCAACCTTGCATAATGTGTGACAAAACACTAAATATATGTACATCATTGTGTAGTTACAAACAAAAATCAAAGACTTTTGCAAATCAGTGATCACTTACATTGTGAGTGAAATATTATAGCATGTAAAATGTATCTGAACACATAAAGATCAGGAGTCTGTTTCACAAAACATTTACGACTAGTTGTGGACGTAAATGTAAATATCTGAATAAAACTGTTTCCCAAAATATAATTAAACGTAATTGGGTCCAAGAACGAGTAGCATCCTCAGATAATACGCCACAAATGACCAAAAACCCATGACGTCTCAGCTACTAACAATAGTCATATCACTAACAGTTAGCGATCAAAAGTTCTCTACTTACGTTTACGTCTACAACTAGTCGTAAACTAGACTTATGATGTTTTGTGAAACAGGCCCCAGCTCTGGAGATGTGTATCCAGGCCTTAATTACCTTTCAATCTGTCTTGGAAGTTGAATTTCAAAATGTTTGAAATGGAAAATTATTTGGACAATATGTTTTGGTTACTTGACCATTCTCAGTTCTCCATTACTAGTCTACCCATTGTTGCATTACATATATACCACTTTTTGTATGAAATAATGCATTTTGGTTAAAAATAACATATGCCTGCCAAAAATCAATACGGAAGTATTAGGTTTTAAAGCCCAAGTTTGATATACATTTACTGCAAATTATTTTGGTATCAAAAGGGTAATATTCAAGGATGTTTTTGCGATTTTGAAAATTTGTTTATTAGTTAGACATATGTAACTTCTGCATTGTTAAAACACATTATTGTCTTTTTAATGGATATATTGCTAGTAATGTGTGATTGCAATTTTCATTGTTAAATTAAAAACATGAAAACAGTGAAAATTACATCTTTAAACACAAATAATATAATAGTTATTTACGAGCTATTAAGTATATAGATTACCATCTAATGACCTTGCTGACTATAAGCTACTAGTGTTGTATATGCATGGGATTTTATGTTATACGCAACATATACCAAACATAAACAAGATTATAACATCAATAAAAAAACACCAAGACTCATTATCGGACTAAATTGTGTCCGAGAAAAGGAAGATTTGAAATGAAGAGACAGATGAATAGCAAATCAAAATATAAGGTCAACTTTTTGAATGGCTAGTCGAGGTAAACATGGTGCGAAGATGAGCTGTATTTTCCCTGGACAAGACTGTAGAAAACTAAAAATAACACCATAATGAAATTGTTATTAAAGTAAAGCTCAGAAATAATGTGATCATTTGACAGCTATTGTTAAACACAACATAAAGATATTTATACATTTATACATGTATAATCAATTGCTGTAAACTCAAGTTTGGACATATTGTATGCTGTGCACACGATGTACATTTGTAACTGTTAAATTAAACAAATAGGAAAGAAAATGGCATGTTACCGGTACTTACATGACCAGTACGTAATGCTTTCAAGATCATATTTCAAATTTTATATAAAAGTGTAGATAAAAAAAAAAGATGTTAGTGAGAATCTACAAAGAAGAAAATTGATCATTAAAAGTTAATTACCTGTATAGTAGTTTCAGTGGTAAATAACAAGACACATAGTTATTCAAAGACCTGCCACACTGGTTATTTTTATGAATATATTATGCAGTATCATATGTATATAGTGTTTGGAAACAAATAGAATATTGTCACTAATACACACACACAATTATTATAAGTACATCTAATATTGATAATAATTACCTTCAAAGCGATAATTTATTTAATCTTAAACTAATTTAATAGTAAATTAGGTCGAAACAATCTAGGTGAGTTTAGGGTAACGCTACCTACTTTAATTTTACTCCCTACTCGAAACATTTTATTTCTAAAAATAAAAATGTAATTAACGTAAAAGGAATACATTACCTTGCTTACCTACATCACCTATTGTTAATATACATGTATTAAAAACTTTAATGTTGGCTATCTTTGCTTTAGTTTTCTTTGATATAGGGGGACTAAAATTATTTGGTAAAAGAAAAAGAGGCCTACATCAGGCCTGAGAATAGGAGGCGAACGGTCGTTCAGGTTGCCTGGAGGTTACCTCGATCTCTAGTGACGCGAACGGAGCACCGTTCGCCATGATTTAATTAGAGAATAAAATGAGAGAACCGAACAATTACAACATTCAGAAGTTAGTTGAAAGAATGAATATTGTGCCACCTGTATGGCCTATCATGAATGTGTAGGTTATAAAATGATTTTCATTCTTTCGAATCATGCTTTTTGCGACGAATATTAACTTTATACATGTCAAATAACGTTGAAATAAACAACAGTTAATGTTCAGCTTCTAGATAACCTAAAACCAAAACAGGTTACCTAATGTGTAGTTTCGGGTAACCTATAAACAGTTTACCCGAACGAGTCCTTATTCTCAGGCCTGCTTTCTTACAAATTAATTCCATTAATAATAAGATAAATTGGATATAAATTATATTAAATAAAATATTTTTCTATTTTTCCTCAGGTATATCGTGCTGTATTTGGATCTGTATGTATAATGAAGATGGTCAAACCTTCACAGAACGTGCTCGTGTTGCTATGGAAACTTCATTATGATTAGTAACTTGGTATACTCGAATGACAACTACAATGATGAGCCACGCTCACTTTTTCAAAAGAACTATTCACCAATCTCTGTTAGTAGTGAAAAGAAAACACCCGGTCTCCTGTTTTGCGCTTTACAAGTCGAACTACGGAGATTTGTCATTCTTTCCATCAAGTGGGCACCAAGCACATAACTATTGCTTGTATAATATTCTTACACCAATAGTAAAATGTCGTGAATTTAAAATTTCACAATCAGTTAATTGGAAAGTAGCTTCTGTTATTAAATCATTTTCGTCTGTTGAAAATGAAAATAAAATATTCATTGGTATCGAGAATACCTCTGTCGTAGAATGTTTAGATCAGTATTTAAAAGCACATGAAAATGGTACGTTTAATTTACATGATGTGAAAGATTTCACAAGAATCCTCGAATCTGCAGCTTATGCAGAGTTATCTTACTTGCCGTGGCTGCACGTCGATAATATCGCTGTTGCTTTCATGCAGCTTGTTATGAATAAGCGTATTGCAGAAAGTTTCTCAACTCTTCAAAACCACGACAGTTTTAAACACTTGTGCAGATTGATTGAAGACAATATCGAAAAAATCCCACAGGAAGATTATCCGCAGATTCTTTTGTCACTAATCTACATGGGAACCGAGCTTACAGGAAAGTTAACCCATGCTCTGTTTAGTGGCATCTGTAACTCTTGTCATCAAATGGACATACACAACCTGGTCATCACTACCCAGATACTAAGAACGTTTAGAACGAGAAGCATACCCCTCGTGCAACCTCTAATAGCACGATTCTTTACTATATTAGATGAATGTGAAGGACGCAGCAATATATCGAGTGCCTTTATGCAAGATTGTTTGATTACACACATTTACATGAATTTCTACATGAGCCGATCAAGTTCGGACAAAGTCGCGACTAAGTTGTTGGACTTTTTAATCAACAGTGACCTCAAGTCTGATTCTGATGTAATAGCGGTTCTAATTCGGTACAAGCACAGACTGTTTTGGTCGATGTCTTCCTCAGTGTTGGAGTCAATCCGTCCTCTGATTCTCGATCATATCAGTAAAACTGTGGAGCACGTCAAGCCATTTCACATTAGTGTTTACTGTCAGTATCTACAACGGATGAACTTGTTTAACGGCCGCCTCGCCTCGCTTTTTCAGAAAAGGAGTCTGGAGCTGCTGCAAAACGAGGACCTCATGATGAGAGATATTATATCTCTCATTGCCGCATTCGATAGGTTTTCTTCAAATAACGACAAGCTGCAGATTCTGACCATCCTGTCGAGACATATCGCTGATGCAGACGTCCTGATTCTGTCCGATCTGGCACATTTTATGATGAGGTCGAACATTTATAACGAACAAATTATCAAGCAGTTTCAGACTAGAACGTTAGAGGTCTTTGACGACGTCGCTGAATTCATTTCTCGATTTGCAAAAATTATGCATCTGTTGTCGACTTTGTTTAATGATAATGAAGAATTTCACAGTGAGTTTTTCGATAAACTTCTGAAGCTGGTAGAAAACGAACAGGGAATGAGGATCTATGGAATCAGTTTGATTGCTCAGTACATTCTTCCAAATGTTACACATCTTGTGCCGCAGTGTCTGATGGACCGTCTGTCTGTCATCATCCCGCAGTGTGACCTTCCAGCCATCAACAGCATTCTGAAGGGACTCAATGAAATGAAAAGGCCCTGGGATCGTCAGCTGCATCATCAGGTAGAGTGTGGTCACTTGGAATCACATGCATTCAGGGTGTGCACTTTACGGTCGCCCAGTCGCCCATGGCCACTCAAAATAGCCTCGGGCAAGTCAAAATCTTATCACG
>JAUTCZ010105218.1:0-38301 GCA_032273805.1 Melanodrymia brightae
CACCCCAGCACGAAAAAAAGACATCGGCTATTGTGTGTCAATATATGGTGTAAACGAACAATAATCAGTGTATGTCATATGTCTTACAGCGTTACACCCTATAAACGTTGGCGGTCTTTTTGATTTTTTCTGCAACCTTGAAAATTGTTAGCATTGATAGTTCATGTCTGCATTTGTTGAACATTATATTAAGATAGGTTTACTGACTTAAACTGAAATAATTAATTCAAATGCAATATATTAAAAGAGGTCTCACACACTGCAAAATTCAAAATGGCTGCCAAGGTCAACACGGTTAAAATTGATCTCAGTCTTAAAATGACTGTTATATTATACACAACCATTGTACCAAATATCATGCCAGTACCATAAAATACACATTATCTTCTCTATTTTAGTTTATCTGCTGTACTACTTACCGAAATTAAAATTCGGCGGCCATTTTGAAATTTTATGACCATCTTGGACGTTGATAGCATTAATAGTTCATGTCTACATTATATTAAGATGGGTTTACTAATTTAGGTAGAAGTAATTTATGCAATAACAGGTGATACAACAACTGTATTTGATCATGCTGCGAAATGCTAACGTGCTAAAGATAAAATATAAGTTCATTTGTTTAATGACACTACTGGAACACATTGATTATTAATCAGCGGTTATTGGATGTCAAACGCACGGTTATATCGACACTTGGTAAGAAAGGAAACTACCCTACACTTCTTTGAATAACAGCAAGGTATCTTTTATGTGCGCGTTCCCACAGACAGAAAAGCACACACTACGGCCTTTGATAGATCAGTCGTGGATCACTAGTTGGAATGGGAAATAACCCAATGGTTCTACTGAGGAGAATCGATCCGTCGACCTATTGAATCTTATGCGGACACGGAAGAGGTCAAAATAAGTATTACATAATACATCTATGTTAAACAGCCTACAGATGTCGACTGCAAAATATTTCATCGTTGATTAATTATTTAGATCTAAAAAAAAACACTTAAATATTTATGACGAACTTTAAGAACAATGTTTCCGCTGACGTATAAATTTTATGAGACAATAAATAAAAGACTCTTAAAAGTGCTATTAAATAGACCACGTTGATAATTTTGTTGACAAGCAACCGAAGGAAACCTGTGCACAACCATGCATTGAATTGCTATCGTATTGATTCTATTCTCGCCTGTTTCCGAGTCCATGCAGTGACTTGGCTTCACTAGAATGCGCACCTTCAAAAGCATTCTGTTATTAACTCATTTTTGGATGTTCGGCATTCATTGTTGAAGCGACATGTAATAATAGGCTGGCACTATTTACGGCTGTCTGTCAACGCTTGTCAGCGGCAAAGAACTTCCTTAATGAAATCAATCTGAAGACTTTATGGTTCACGTGAAATCGTCATAATTTTCATTTGCATATTAGTGAAACCTGCTGATGCGCTCACCTCTATTCAGCCATCTTATTATGATTCACAATGAGCTAATTTAGTGAAGCCCAATCTGCTCTAACACCGTGCTTCAAAAACATCTTTCACTCTTTGTATATTTTCTACCCAAATCAAAGCGTGATCGCTGGTATTATTGCATGTGTAAGGCAGAGGGCGCAGTAGAGTAGTATGGTGGATAACGTCTGCCAAATCCTTTGTATATTAAGGCAATAGAATGTGTTTCCTGTCAAAAAAACAAAGTGATCGACTCATTTGATCGTAAAACCTGTACGTTGTGTGGTTGACTCAGGATCTTGCCTGGATTATGCATGGTAAAGCCGAATTAAATTTACAATATATTCTTACTCTGCATAGTAATCTACGCTATACAAACGCATTGGATATACATAATTATACGTATATTGCTATTGTAAGCAACAAAATGTAATTAAATGGTCATTTTAATAATTGGCAAAAATATGACACAAATAGGATTAAATGCTCACGTACCGTGGCATAAATCTGTCTTAATTAAAACTCAGGAGTGTGCCTTTAATACTGGTTTCTTGTTCGTTGATGGCGGATTGTCTAAGAGCCGAGGTTAGTTATAGGCTACTACGACAAATGATTCACGCAAGAATCAATACATGTATACTGTGGTACTTAACCAGCAAGTGGGTAAAATGTATAATGGGCATATGCCACCCGAAGTACGGAATAAATATCTTATCTTATCTTATTCACAAAAATGATACCATTGTGTGTTTAACGGCATAAGACATAATTGTTTAAAAGTGGATTTTATGCGCAAAGATGATTATTACAACTCATTGTCTATGGCAGAAATCTGACGCCTCCCGATGGCAATAGCGCGAACAAAATTTATCGCTATGAAGACATGTTTGAAGCTATATGATTGTGTTCAGATTAGCTCACTATTAGTGCAAATCCACCCCACGGAAACATGCAATTATTTAACATTACAGATGTATTGATTAGCAGCCCGGTTCATATTTTCAAAGAGAGCGGAAACGTCTGTCTCTCAAGTTGTTTAATGACAAGGCGCTGCAAATGAAGACTATTGTTGAACTTTCGGAAACACAACCTTCAAGTTTGACAGTTAGCAGGAAAAGCGTTTATAGGAAGTAATCAAACGGAATATCCCTTACCAGTTCGACGTGACATTTGTCAATTTATATACGAATCACATAATCATACATATTTCTTTGTTTGAGCGCGCGCGCGCGCGCGCGCGTGTGTGTGTGTGTGTATGTGCGTGCGTGTGTGAGTGTGTGCGTGCGTTGATATGTTTATACCAATCCTCTCATGAACATGTTATGGCAATTTATACTTCTACACTTACAAAGCCAGTGTGCAGCAGATGCATTCGTTTGTTAAGTCTTGTGTTGGTTCCGAACAATTCAATGAATGTGTTTGTAAGTACTAGGCCTACACTATAACAATGCCTGGCTAGAATTCCACACTGAACAGAAATTCCAACGCATGGATGAACAGGATACGCTCAACTTACGCGAACACCTCGTATCATCATTGCTTTGGTTGTGATTCGTGAGTACACAACATCTCGTCATTGTCGCAATATCCGTTCGACTCAGCCTTGTGCGGGGATACACATGTGGCTATGCCATTGTTTTGTCGTTTAGATTAAATACATAGTTATTTATTTATTTCAGTATTATGTTTGCAGATATTTGGATAACACTAACAATGCGCTCCTTTTTTTATTTGATAAAATACAAACAAATTTGAATAATTTATTAAGGACGTCTGTGTTTTCAATAAAATCGTCACCACCATCTTCGCAAATGCCAGGTTGTTTGGCACTAAATACTATGCGACGGATTGGTATACAGTATATCGTCTTTAAACAGCCGTCTTTATTGTCTTTAAACAGCCGTCTAATTAGTTAGTTAATTATAACTTATTTACTTGCTTATATCCAATTAAGGTTCAAGCACGTCTGTCATGGTCAGGAAGTCGAGCTACCTCGACTGCTTGTCCAGCACAGAAGTTAGTGTTAGTATGATAGAGAAAACCCGCTACTCTTGAGGAGTAGCAAGGGATCTTTTATATCCACTTTCCCACAGACAGGACTGTACATACCACAGCCTTTGTTGAACCAGTTGTGGACACTGGTCGGTGTAAGTGGAAGTACCCATTGAGCCTTGTGGAGCACTCACTCTGGGTTGGAGATGGTACTGGGATTAAAAATCCCATATGCCACGAATAGGATTCAAACCCAGTACCTACCAGACTTAAGTCCGGTGCATTAACCACTGCACTAGACATTTTCAATCCATATAGTTTTATTCCGTTTGATCTTGTTATAGGTGTGGATAATAAACAGGTGTGTTATTGTTGTAAATGACAGATGTCACTGAAAGTCCACATTGAGTGTGTGTATCAAGTATAGATGTAAATACTCACGGCTGCATGCCTGGAATACAACTTGTGCCAGATTTCACATAAAACTGAATCAATTCTTCGGTGAATAATGTCAATAAATATTTTGTGACTTTATAGACCATCATTGTATAGTGACACACGTTATATTGGTCACACCTGGTCAAGGAAATGAACACTTTGTTCAGTGTGGGTACGAACAGAACTGCAATTCCCAATCCCCAATCCCCAATCCCCAATCCCACCCACTCCGGACAAACCCACATGGACAAAAAACTCTGACCATAGATGAAAAACTGATAAAATCTACCTGTTTACTTTTGTATAATAAAATGTATTTGATAATTTGTTTTAGAAATTAAATGAACCAAGAGCCCATTTTTAATTTGTTTCATTTTTTTATTACACATCAATGTTAACATTAATAAAAGGATCTTGAAAGTTTGTAAATTCAATTGGATGATCAAAGGATTGTCATTTTCTCTTGATATTGTTTGTGCAATCAGCATAGATAATGATTAAAGGATTTAGAAAGTAATGTTCAGGGTGTTGTAGCGATCGCTATAATCAATAGAAACAAAGAAATGGCTGCAAGACATTAACAGAAACACTCTAAACTATTGTCTTCTGTATATAGCGAAAGTAAAACTAATATTACATATTGTCCAAATTTAATTTTTGTTCTAACCCTTTTGTTTTATCTAAATATCAATATATAATAACTTAACTTTTACTAAATCGATTTTTCTAAATGCCATAGCTCTTCTTCACATCTTACCCCTACACGCCTTGGACACAGCCTTGGCATTAACTTTATGGTGGACCGTGCCCAAGGTTGGGGTGCTTGAACCTTTGGTGGATAAAAGCACTTAAAATGTTTCACTTCACTTCAATATTGTAGGTATAGTATAATCGAAAAATGATCGAGATGATAAACTGAAATATATGTGTATGAAGGTTTATGTATATATAATCAAAAAGTATTGGTTGTATTCAACATGTTAAGTAAAGGAATAAGTGAAAGGTGCACATTAACTGTCCAATAAATGTGTCACATTTCCTAGAGATGGGTTTGTTTCCTGATGCATGAGAGTTTTATATTGCTGGTTTGTTGGCCTGGCTTAATGTCCTGTCTGGATCTCTACACCTGTTGACATGGCTTCACTCCTTGTCTGGTACTGTCTGGCAGGCTTCACTCCTTGTCTTGTACTGTCTGGCAGTGTCTGTCACAGCCACAGTCTTCCCAATTATTATGCATAATATTAGAGAGAGGCAAACAATCCCATCTCTTAATGTCCATTAATCATTATGCCACATGTATGTCTGTAACATGCTTGATGTTCTATTTCACATAACAGTCTAAAAGAGCTACCCTTTTTAACATAGATGTTTATGGTAGAGATTTGATATTGAATGATGTTGTACTTTTGGAATTTTAGTTACCAAACCATCTGTCTTTAAATACTTTAATCTTTCATGAATCTGTTCTCATAACTTGCTATTACATTTAAACTTTTAGCTATCTAACCATCTGCCTTTAAATACTTTAGTCTTTCATCAAATCTGTTCTCATAACTTGCTATTACATGTACATTTAAACTTTTAGTTATCTAACCATCTGCCTTTAAATACTTTAGTCTTTCATCAAATCTCTTCTCACATCTTGCCATTAATTTTTGTCTGTCCATATTTGTCTGTTCATTTGTCTGCCTATCCATAACCATCTATCATTGTTTTTGAGGGATATATATAACTACTGGAGTATGACTTCATTCAGTGACAATCCTAGTATATTTCAACTTTCAAAAATTACCTGTAAGTCAGTTGGCACATACCAAACTCAATTCCTTGTTTTGAAAGCATGATCACTTTGATTATGTGTAATTTGGTGACACCTGTTGACACTTAGTCGTGTTATAAGGCCATTATGTCAGGTTTTTGAGCATTTTGTAATGATATTGGGACACACTTGACTTACCAGAAGCATTAATAGTCGTGTGATGTCACATAATGGTCAACCATCTGGTGCTGTATGTGTGTGTTTCAATTGATATCACTGTCAACATTATTTCAGCAATATTTATGTGTCAATTATGTTGGAGGTTGGATTAGTCCTAACTCTATAAAGCAGCCCATATTAAGATCTTTCCCTACATAATTACTACAATGGTAATACACATGTATTTAATAGAACAACATAGGACACAACCTGAAAGAAAAAACGGAGTCAAAACATTAGATTGTATTAATATAAGAAGTAATGTCATTAAATGCAAAAAAACAAAAGACTCAAAAAATAAAAATGGAAATAAAAAAGAGAAAAACGATTGATAAATTTGCATTTTAAAATGATAAAAAAAGGTGGTTTGTTTAACGATGCACAGGAGCATATTGATAAATAATCATCAGATGTTTGATATCTTTTTGATTAGCAGCAAGGGATCTTTTATGTGCACTTTTCCACAGTCCACAGTCACTACAGCCTTTGATGCACCTGTCATAGATGATTGGTTGGAATGGGAAATAACAATGGATTCACAGAAGAAGGTTCAATCCTTCAACTGTACCCATCTCAGGTGGATTCTCTCTTGCATAGAGCTGTCCCGCTCCTGTTTACAATGGTGTCCTGTGCTTGAACCTTATTTGGATATAGGCACTTAAAATTTTTATAAATAGAAATAGAAATGATGTCCTGCCTCTGTGGTGTAGTGGGTAATGCTTTGAGCTTAAGATTGGTAGGTATTGTGTTCAAATCCCAATCGAGGCATGGGAGTTTTAATTGCTTTACTGGTACCAAACCAGAGTGATTGTTTCGCAAGGCTCAATGGGTAGGTGGACTATCACTTACATCGAACAATGATCTGTAACTGATATAACAAAGGTCGTATTTGTTCTATTCTGTTTGTGATATATAAAGTGCTCAGCATCTTCGATGTGATGACCACTAACACAGTTAAGATTAGTCACAAGATCATCCGGCCCAATTTCATGTTTGTATCAATTTAATGATACAACATTCTTAGTTCTTCGTGGTATATAATTTAAAATTATTTTATATTTTTATTTTTGTTGTATTATTTGATAGTTTGAGTATCGAAGGAAAAATAGATTTATTTGACGAAGATGCACACAAATTATCATCAAAATACATAATATATAAAAGAGAAATATGGAGATAGTCCTGCTTTAGGCCATGTGTCACAATTGTCATATGTTGAGAATAAAAAATATGATTATCAATATTATGTCTAGATGTTAGATATTCCTTTCATTTCTGTGCTTCCCACCGTGACAGTAACATACCGTACTGTCAGCTATAATATTCAATTATTTTAGTGATCCACATTGCCTTTGATGTTGCTCTGCAAATTGTCTTTTCATCTATCAATGCCACGCACAATAACACATAATTGTTCATACCTTGTTTCTAGAGATAATTCCACATATATACATGATTGATACTTCCTCTCAGAATATCCTATTCAGGCATAACACATGATAAATTGATCAATTAGAAATTCATTTGCCCTAACTGTGGGAAGTTGCATACGAAAGTGACAGCACCCTTGGGCTAACTAGCTATTTATGTGTATGTGGTTTTCACTTATTGTGATGGATCTGAAATTTTGATCCGAAGGTAATCTCGCGACATGGTGACCCTTGCAAGTTTCTAACAGGTGTTGTTTACAGAAGAGATTTACAATTTAAAGTAGTCATCAGTTTTGTCTGACTAATCTTTGTGTTTGAATATACATGTATTTATACATGTACAAACCTTTGTGTAAATAATGTAATGTGTTAATTTGAATTAGATATACAGTGAAAAATCTAAACCGAATACACTTGGGACCGAGTAAAATGTTCGGTTTAGAGGGGTGTTCGGTTTACTGAGGTTTAAATACAGCACATAAGGCTGTTTGGGACTTTGAATTATGTTTGGTTTAGAGGGAATTCCGGTTTATTGAGGGTCCGGTTTAGAGGGATTTCACTGTACATGTATTTAATTATGTGTATCATTTGGGCAGCATATGAACAGCACTTCATAAAACAAAAAATTTCGCAAAAGAATATCCAAATACATGTATACAAACAGCTCTTTGGCTGTACATGTATATGTACAAAAACAAAACTTTGTACAATTTAAACAGCACCATGTGAAGTAAATGAGAGAAAAATGACTGAATTGTAGCATGGTAAGTTCCCAGTATTCCATCCATTGAAGAATTTCAGTCTCAAGTCATTGACAACGAAGAGATGGAAATGTCAGCTATTAATCAGACGATTGATTTTGTGGCTATTGTCAATTTGTCACGCTATTTATCAACAGTATTGCAGCACACAACCTGGTCAATGGGATGAGACTGGCAAAGCCGCTTAAATCATTTACATTTCTCCTTAGGGGGTCTGAGGCTTAACAATCTGCTAGTATTAATTTGTTGACAAATTTGTAGCAGTAACATTATGGAGAATAGAAGTTCATTGTCCTTCTTGTTGCAAATGGTGTAGATTTAATGTAGTAAACAAACGTTTATTGCCGTTCAAATGTCATTTTTATATGTTCTGTAATATTAATGTTTAAAGATAAACTTGCAACTTGTTGATAGCTTATTGAGTTGTAGTGACTTTAGTCTCTAGTTTACGTGTGCATGTGTTACAGATGTTATGGTTGTAACACGGTTTGAATTATCAGTCACACAGTTGACCAGTAATTGGTCAGTGACTGAAAATAGTGTCTGACCAGTGTAAACATCTGACATTGCTTAATGGTCGAGTGAGATGTATATAGCTCACAGCAAGAGCATCCACTTGACGTTTGAGAGGTTGAAGGATCGATCCTCCTCAGTAGACACATTGGGCTATATCCCATTCCAACTACTGGTTCATCAAAGGCCATGGTTTGAATGTTATTCATCCTATCAGTGGGAAAGTGCACATAAAAGACATCTTGCTGTTATTTGAGAAAACAAATGTGACTTTTATTAAGGTATTTTTTTAAAATAAGTATGTTCATTTTTTACAATACAAATAACGATATATTTTGAAATCTATGTTAATTATAGGCAATACTTGAAGTTCAGTATCTATAAAATTGTATTTATAACACAAATGGCAAAAAATTATTTTGTATTCTGTTCTTCACTGAAGAATCATGTTAGTTGTAATGATATAATTATGTAAGATCTGTAGTGTTATTGCACAGAGAAGTATTGATATAAGCCTGTGGCCTGTCTGCCAATCTATTTTTTTCAAGAAATCTAATATTGCCTAAACCATTCAGTTCATTAGTAACACAACTGTACATCTTGTAATAAAATATACCTCATTGATTATCAATATTCCATTGATTACGTCATCTGTTCTGTACCTGTCTGATTTGTGTCTCTATGCACATTTCTGATTACAAAAGATAAAGTTTGTTTGTTTAACTACACATCTGGAGCATATTGATCATCGGATATTGGATCTCAAACACATGGTTATGTCTACAAATGGTTTAAGAAGAAACCTGTTGCCACCTCATAGGCTATTCTTACTGATTAGCAGCAAGAGATCTTTTATGTGCACTTTCCCATAGACAGGATAGCATATACCACAGCAGCTAATGTACCAGTCGTAAATCACTGGTTTATGATTACAAATCAGTAATAAAAGTAATTATTCAATTAATTCACCTATATTTCTTTTTTAAGTGCTTTCTAACATGCAAAATTAATTACGTTCTCAATTAGCATGTGGACTAATGCCTGGATACTGGTGACACAAAACAGGCAGTTGTGTTATTTATTACACAAATATCAATTTTTCCCTTGATTAGGGAAACACAAACTATATTAATAACAAAGCAAAAAAAGGACAAAGAAAAAAAAAGCAATTTGCTCTATGCTAACTTTCCCTTTTATTCTGCAAACGCTGCATCAGTAAATGCGACTTAATGCCGAGGAAAACAGAAACTATTGGAAAGCTTTTCTCATGCAAACAGCAGCCGGTGTTCGCTCAGACCATATCACTGGGCCAGCCAGGGGTGCATTGTGCGCAATGATCTACGATCTCCAGACATGACATTTCACTGTTATTATCACTTCTCATGCTAATTCACATCTACCACCTCGGCTTAATGGATATTGATAACTGCCAGACTGCAATGCATAAGTTATATGTATATATAATTATCGTGTTCACAAGTTTTTTTCACTGCTTAATTGATATTGATAATGGCAAGAGTGCAATGCATAAGTTATATACATGTATAATTATCGTGTTCACAAGTTATTTTTTTCACTGGTGTAGACCTCATGCTATGCTCGGTGAAAACAATGCAACCCAGTAGTGCTCGTTTGAGAAAATTAGACATTTTGTATATAAGTAATCAGTTTGTAGAAAAAGTGTATGTAAAGTGATAATCTTAATTGTTCTGTATTAATCAAGCACTTGTCTAAAGTGGTCACCATGAGAGGCCTAAATTAAAGGTGTGATGTCACAGCAGTTGATATACTTAATCGAAAACAAGTTATTAAATAATAATACGTGTATATATATACATTTGATTTAACCAGACAAGTACTATATCCAGCCATAAACATATTTTCCATGTTTCACTCTCTAATTACTTTTAAGAACTGAATATTTTAGATAGATTCATTGACTTGATTAACAAAAGTTCAGCGTATCTGAAAACAGGTGTGATATATAAACATTTGTGTTATCTGACCAAGTTTTGGAATAATTTAGTTTCCACCTACAACTTGTTTTAAGGTGTCTTCATATAACAAATTTTAAGAAACAAGATCTGTGGTATATTTATTTATTTATTTTATGTAATATAACCCTAAGTTACCCTATATTATATATAAATTTTAATCTCAGATTGTCATTCATTTTATTTATATAACCATATTTTAACATCTCATAGCTGATGTTTATTTTTGTACTGCGATGGTTGTTAAACATCCATTCATTCTGTGATCAAGTTTTTTTTAGCTATTCATTGATAAATTTATTTTCAACACTACAATGGCAGAATGTAATACATGTACATGTATCGTCTTGTGAATATTATTTTTAGTTGTAATCCTAATTTAGACAAATTGAAGCATGGAATATATGTGCTGTGCTATTACATGTACTTGAGACAATGCACTTTTAAGCAAACACCTGATTATACTGACAGATCTGTCTGTAATTATCATTTGTATTCCGATATTGTTCATACATCAGTACCTATTAAAACTGAAAGCCTAAATTGGCTTATTATATTTTTCAAGAAAGTCTTTGTCTGACTCACAAATCGATTAGTTGCTTTAGCTGTATCCTAATTAAGAACGTATTGAAAGGAATGCACTTGGGAAAGTGAAGTATACATGTACCTTGTGATGTCAGGATTAGCTAGATTAGAACTGCTTTGTTCTCATATTGATTGAACACTTTTGGACCAGCATGTTAATGTGCAGTCTATGTAGCTTCTTGTCAATATAAGTGCATGTTTTTATTCTGCTTAATCTTTGCAGACTTGTCTTAGATGTCTTTGTTATATTTGCTTTGTTTTCACTAATTATGTAAGAATCCGATGCTTATAGCATTGTAGTATTCACAGTTTTAATGGGTTTTCTCTGTATGCTAGTAATTGATGTTGTGCTGACCTAATAGGATTGAATAACTGACATTAGACACATAAATCAGAGGATTATATACATATTATTAAGCATTTTATTTTGTGAATGGATAAACAAATTAAAACAGAAAAAATACTTTCACTTTTCTCAGAATTAGTTAAATATATTATTTAATCTTTGCGAAAAGGATTTCTTGTGTGATCAAAATATATTTTAGTGAGATAGTTGATATTTGGAACATGAATGATAAAATTCATTCACAACTTGTGCACTTAAGAAAGTGAACCCTTTGTAACTACGTTTTTAATAGCCTATGTGGATGCAACAGATTACTTCCCTGATATTCTACAATTACAGTACATGTTTGATATCTATTAAACATCAATGACTAAAACAATACCTATATGACTGACTGAAGGTTTAGACACCCCCACCTTGCATACGATCTGCCATCAAATGTCGGGATTCTATGCACATATGGGTGCCATTTCTTTTAGGTACCAGTTCTCTTTCATGACAAGACATACCACAGCCTGTGGTAAACCAGTTGTGGCGTACATGGCTGGAACAAAATTGTTTTTGCAAACATCAGAGTTGTTATGATTAATAATTGAACAGGTTCAGTGGAGGATTCCGATTAAACATTGCATTCAACAGAAAATACACCAACCAATAGCCATAAGTTTTGAGTGCATACACCCACTGACGGTTCAAGCACCCCACCTTGGGCATGGCCTACTTTTTTTAACAAACCACTTTCGTAAGTAGTTGAGTGAAACCTACTATATTAAGCATGTAATCACTGCAATCTACTGTCTATTGTGCCATTGTTGCAGAGATAAACATCAAAGCAGAATGATTTTGACCTCTGGTCTGAGATAGGATCAATCCAGTGTGGCATGACCCCAGCCTAATCCCACACTGTGGTCATAATCACTAATTGTCAACATATCTCTCTGCTTGGCAGATTTTACTTGTTCGGGTAGATAGAGTGACCTGCGATCAGTTGTGGATAAGAAACTTAACTCTGTGGCAATGACAAGTCACATTTTATGACCATCCAAAAAGACATGCATGTAAACAATGTTGTTTGTATGCAGTATAGGCCTTAAAACATGATACTCTTGGTAGGTCTGGCCAAACTGTATATGGTCATCACTGGGATCCAATTACAGGATTACTTCAGTTTTCTATGGTATTGCAGATCTAGGGCTACTTAAAAGGTTACTTCTTGGGATTCTTCAAAGCGTACTTTCCACAGGGTTGCCCCAGGGATTATTCAAGGATTGTTTATGGTTGTTACCTCATGGATTCAAGAGTTTTGTTTTAGGATTTGTTTGTTTATTGATCTCTCGATGGTCATGCCTGTCCTACACACAAATGTGGCTACCAGTTTTTGTCCTCTGGGGTGCCAGATAGCTTCTGTCTTAGGGTTGTTTGATGAGGCTATGTAGCATGTCTGAGATCATGATATTGTGGTAGGGATTTATGATATGTGTGTTGCCTTTAATTATTGTAAAGTTGATGTAGTCTAGTGGTAACACTTTCAAATTATTGGGTGCTGATGGTCTTGGTTTGAACCCAATAATGCCTTTATGCAAAAATTTACTTGTTTCACACCACAATTTCAATTGTATAAATGGTAATTAATTCTGTTTTAATTACTAAAGGTATCTAGTAAATCTTCATTCCTGGTGTGTATTGGGAACCGTTCATTTCAGTTTAAGAGTAATGGGGTTAATAAGTCTAGGAAATCTAAGTTTAATAATATGCACTGAGAATAATAGAATGATGTTTGAGGAATTGTATATAAACAAGTAGAATGTTTCTATTCACATGTCTTGTTTTGTTGTTAAATATATGACATGCTGGACACCCTATAATCAGTTGTTCACACATGCTTGCTTTTGAACATTGATTCATCTATAATTGATGTTTCTCCGATATTAATAATACAAAAAATGTGCAAATGCCCTTGGCAATCAATAAATTTGATTAGACAATTAAAACTTCTACATTAACCTGTGCCACTCCCGTTTTTCTGTTTGTTATCTTAAAAGATTTGTATACAAATAATATGTTAGCCCACTGTGGATTATTGATTGCCGTATACCGTTAAATCACTGCTCGTAGACCTGACACCCCTATTTGAGAATGATCCAGGCCTTGACTGCCTTACAGGTAGGTGTGTATTTGTTTTCACACTGACAGCTCGGGGGACTGTGGCATAGTGCTGTGTTTAACTAGGGCTATTCGTTGCACCTGTACGCTGCTTCAATCAAGACTCTGGCTTCAGCCATGTCAGTTATTGGCGGGACACCAGCGAGGTGACTGGGGTCAGACTGTGATGTATTGACCAATGTTTGAGATTCGGTGACAGTGACGGAATAAGTTATTGAGATCATTTGTGGCTTTCTCTTCGAATTATTCAAACATCAAGCTGTTTTTACTTACTTATGGATTTTGTTTTATTTATGGAATGGACAAAACATTGATATGGTGGAATTTTTAATTATGTTTTGTTTCTACGTTGAGAGCGACTATAAACATAATGAATTGTGTTTAATAACAGTTTAATCTGTGGAATTAATTCTTGGAAAAAAAGAAAAACATTTTTGATATTCAAGGTTTGATATTGACTTAGAGTCATATCGGTGATTGCTTTATTTCATTCAGTCTTGAGGGCTGGAAACTTTCCACCAGTTTCAACTCTTGTTTGTTTACTCTGTGTTTGCAGCAGTAATATTTCAAGAAACATTCTGCAAGAATTGGCCTCCATAACTGAAAAGTGAAATTTCAGTGAAAAGTGTGATATTCCAGGAAAGATTGCATTACTGAAAAGTGTGATAGGAAAACCCAAACTAATATATCTACTGTGTTTGCACCAGTGATGTACCAGGTAACTAACTCTCTTCAAGAAATACTCTCCATAATTAGAAAGTGATAAAAAAACGACTTGTACTTATGGTGTTTTACAGCTTTCTTACATAACTCAATTCACTTGCAGAGGAACTTACTTTAAGAAGTTTGTTTGACATTCTTGGTTACAAAGATTCAAATTAGCCATTACATTTAGCATACATTTAGTTCAGAAAATAACCACTGGTGTGAAGCAGTGTGGAGCGGTCTAGCTGTTGTTCGTAACAATGGAAGATTCACACCTGCATACGAATGACAGCTATAGCAAGTGTATGTTGGAACCCACCAGGTACTTGTAATACTGGATCGGAAATGTTATATAAGCAACACTAGAGCTCATTAAGTCATCAGTGTGCCAACAATTCATTACAGCATCTTAAATGAAAATGTAAATAGGATTAGAACTGGATTATTCTGCATAATATAATTATACCATATATATTAGTTATTTCAGTAATGCTGTGTTTATTGTGTTCAGTCTGCGGTTATATGTTTGAAGTGGGTGAAGTGATTAGACAAGCAGGAATTAAAGAATTGGATATCATGTGATGTTTTTTTTGTGCCAAAATCGGATTTGGTGGTTGATAAATTTGACAAGTTATAACAGTGTTCAAGTGTAAACATTGTCAATATAAAGAATAGACAACGTACTAATGGGAACTTTATTACTGACAACAAATGCACAGTGCTCTCTTATTTATCAAAGTGAATTTATTTGGTTATATGAAGTATACGCCTGCTGTATTGCTTGAGGGAATATGACAAATGATGCTACTTGGATACTAGGCATGACAGTGAACTCAATACCAACGGGCTAGAATGATGAAATGGTCTTATCGCTTTCGACCAAAAGATAAAAGTAAAAAGGTAAGTTTGTATTTCAGAACATAACAAAGGTGTTGGTGTATGCAGGAGGATGACAGTGGTGAGTGGCTGATATGTGTGAACATTTTGCACATATGATAAAAAAATACATTTGTACTGAAAAGTTGGGGTCCTTAGGCCTATACACCCACAAGCCCCACCCTCAACCCTTGTTCTGCGACCCCGTTGTTTAATTCATTTAATGACATAAAAATTAATATACTCTATTGCCTTCCAGATAGATCCAGGATAGGTGGATCCAGAGTGGGATTATTGAAGCCTGGATTCCTTTATCCATGGACTCTTTTTTTTTTCATTAAATAATTCTTAATTAGAAAAATTAGATAACCCTTTCAAAATTAAACCCTTGTGGACATTCCTCTTCCAAAGTTTCTGGACCTATCACTGTCCAGGATTTGTACATAGAAATATGGGTAGGGATGGGGTGTTATAGAAAATGATAATGACCATTTATATAATTTTAAAAATTAATGTAGAGACAAATTTTTTAACATTTTTATTTTAACTGAATTTCTTTTTCGTATTCATTGTACCATACATAGATTAAAAGTAAAATGTTACCATTTTAAAAAGGTAAAAACACCCAATTTAAAAAATTGAAAATCTGTTCATACACAAGAAGCTAAATCATATATATAGAAGGATTGACTATTGCTCATGATAGAAATGTCCAAATATTGTTCCAGCGGTCAGCAGTAGCCATAAGTCTGTGGCAATGTGTGATTTATCAATATTTATCTGAAACGTCCAGATTACAAACATTACTCCTGGACTCCTGGCGTGCTACATATCACAGAAGTCTTTATCATCTTGCATTGTCTATTTGTCAATATTTACATCATGTCTTGGCAAGACTTGTCCACTGTAGCTAGGTTACCTGTTACTCATCAGATGGGCAGTGTTACTCATCAGATGGGCAGTGTTACTCATCAGATGGGCAGTATTACTCATCAGATGGGCAGTGGTACTCATCAGATGGGCAGTGTTACTCATCAGATGGGCAGTGTTACTCATCAGGTGGGCAGTGTTACTCATCAAGGTGGGCAGTGTTACTCATCAGGTGGGCAGTGTTACTCATCAGATGGGCAGTGTTACTCATCAGATGGGCAGTGGTACTCATCAGATGGGCAGTGTTACTCATCAGATGGGCAGTGTTACTCATGGTGTATGTGTTATCCTGTCTGGGAAAGTGCACATAAAAGATCCCTTGCTGTTATTCGAAAAAGAGTAGCCAATGTAAACGTGCGTTTGACATCCAATAACTGCTGATTAATAATCAATGTGTTCCAGTGGTGTCATTAAACACAGATTAGATTTACCATGGCTTTTATTTACCATGGCTTTTATTGACCATGGCGTTTATTTACCAGTACTGAAACACTGGTCTGTGCAAGTGGTAGTACACCTACCCATTGAGACTTTCAAAGCACTCACTAAGGTTCAAGATGGTACTACGATTAAAAATCCCATCGCCTCAAATAGAATTCAAACCCAGTACCTACCAGTCCCTTAAACCCAGTGAACTAAACTGTCTTTACTTGGTAATGGACTAATAAAGTTTGTTTGTTTAACAACACCACTTGAACCCTTTGATTATTAATCAACGGTTATTGGATGTCAAATGCATTGTTATATGGACATTTGGCCACAGTGGAAATCTGCTGCTGCCACATAGGCTACTCTTCTTCAAATAACAGCACGGAATCTTTTATGTGCACTTTCCCATAGACTGGATAGCACACACCACAGCTTTGATGAACCAGTTGTGGATCACTGGTTGGAACGAGAAATAGCCCAATGGGTCCACTGAGGAGGACTAATCCTTCAACCTATAACCTATTGAACCTCAGGTTGACATTCTTGCTCTGAGCCTGGTAGTAGATTGTCCAGTGGGGGATGGTTCATGAATGTGGACTGAAAATGAGAACCGTGAAGAAAGGTTAGAAAAGAATACAATAGAATGGCTGACACCTACATGTATCTAATAGCTGGTGATTACACAATGTGTTAACTCTAGTGTGTCGTTGAACAAACATTCCTTTCCTTTTTGTTTCCTCTGGTCGGTTGTTCTGGATACAACAGACAAGTGACTATACTTCATATGATAATGTTCCATTATGACACAAAAACTCATCAGGATTTCCACGTAAGTCCTAATCCAACAACAGTGTCAGTGCCTATTCTTGTGCCACAAAAGCCTTAAAAGCCTGGACACAAAATCAAACATCACTTCTGAATGAAAAAAAATTATATTATAGAAAATGCCAACAATGAAGGTTGATTATGAATAAAGGTTGATTATGAAAATGGCCATAAGGAAATTGGGTGTGCTGTAGATTAGATTTTCAGTATGACAATGTGTAATATTTCACTGATCATGACCGTTATGAGCCAGGTACTTCTTTTGAGACAGTATCTGGCCATTACAGGCGTCAATAAGCAGCCTATCGAGAACACAAAACAACGGACCAATATGATCACACAAGCCCTGGCATGTAGTATACCAAGATTCACTGAACAATCTTAATATAACACAAGTATGAGTGATTGATTGTTCACACGGCGCATATTGGTAAATTAACATTGCCTTTATCTGACCAGTTCATGTTATGACCATTTACAGCTCGAGTGCTCTTAATGTTGGCCCAACACACACGTAGACGTTATGATTACTTCGCCTGTTTATGGCTCTCAGGAAGTATTGCACTTAAATCTTAACTGTACTGTCCAAGGCTATTGATAAGTTATCAAGAATACCGGTAGTCATTCATGAATCTGTGTTTACACAGTGTCATACTGCAATAATCGTACACTAGAGTGACAAACAGCCAAATCAATGTTGAGCTGTTTGTAGGATAACGTTAATAATTTCATCCAGGGATTTGCTTTGTTGTCAAAAATCCTTAAATAATTATTTAAAAAAAGAATTACAATATTTTTAGAATTAAAATACAAAGCGAAAAATATATATATATATATTGGTCTATATAAAGTTTGTGTAAATTTATCATTCTCTTAAATTTACTTTTATTAATTCCAATTCCTTATGTGGGTAGCACTTATATTTTATAGCCATTGTGTTGCCTTGTCTACAATGTCATAAATCATTATTAATAGAAGTTTCATTCTGAAAGAAACTCCCATTAAGGTAGAATTCTGATAAAATTCTCTTACACAACTCCATTTTGACAAATTGATCATCTTTTATGCTAGACTAAAGCGTGTGGTGAATTTGAATGACTTAAAACTTGTCAGAACACAACAGAACAGAACTTTATTTCACTCAAGGCCAAATATCTAACTTGGTAGTCTTGGTTGGCAAGAGAATTTCAAGGGCAGTTCCAGGAATTTTAGCTGGAGGGGGTCACATCACTTTATTTAGGAGGGGATAATGAGTGTTTTGCCTCTCTAAACACTTCCCTGGATCTGCCCCTGAATCAACTCACTACAATATCACTTACAGCAATCTACTATATGAAACCAACATTGAAACACTAGTTTTTATATTCAGGCTATCACACTTTTATGACATCAAACTGTGATACATGGCGATGTCTTGGAAAAAATGTCATTATGTAGGCAAAACAGACAATCAATCTCATATTATCTCTACCAGAAGCCAGTATTTCCATCAAAGAATTACTTTAGTAATATTGATCAATTGATTTGAGTCACAAAGCTTTATCATGATGTAGTGTATATATTTATATAAAGACCGTACCTGGTAATTTTTGTTAATTCAAAAATCATTTTCAACATTGAATATAAATCGAAAAGCTTATTATATCATAATTGATACAAATAACTTTGATGAGCCATCAAACAAGTCAATAACGGACGTGAAAAATGGTTATAAATTAATAATGAAGTACTACATACAACCATTTTTGTTATTAGGCGTTCGCAGAACAACTGACAATAGACAAACACTGAAATATTGACTTGTCGTATTAAAAGCTGTCTGCCACGAAGATTAGTTTATTTTCTTTCTCATTTTCTTTTCGGATCCATTGCATTATTTATCTTCACAGACAAAATATTGGTATTAGTTGAATGATGAATGAGTTGCACGGCTAATACTTACTTGTAGTGGCCTCCATGAATGGAGCCGACTACACAAATCAATCTATGAAAACAAGTCTAGCTGCATTCGGCTCTTTGATGACTTGTTGGCCTGGGCTGATTGAGTACTGTAAAGTGCTGTCCATGGTCTGACAACTGTCCTCTTTATCATTGTAAGTCCTGCATTCATTCATTGTCCAACAGCAGGGGGCCAACAAAACCCTAGTTGATTGCACTTTTGTTGCTTAACCAATCCTTATTTGTTTGGAGCTTTTTTTGTCTTCATCGTATTGTACTGGATATTGTTGTATTCCGGAGAAAGGAAAATACAACCGGTCATGGTACGTTACATGGTTTGGTGTTATCGAGTTTGAGAATATTGCTTGAATTCAGAAAAAAAAAAAATGTTGTTCCCCTGGTAACATAGCAGACTGTCTATGAATTCTCTATATTCAGTGTAATGATCACAGAGATATTTAATTAAAATTTGTCTCGACGATTGAACAAAAATAACATGCGCAAACTTGCTGATTCAAGCAAACGTTTTCACAAGTTTATTTTTGTTCAATCGTCAATAAATCTAAAAGAAATAATTAAATTTATGGCATACAAATCAATAATAACACAAACAAATTCATATTTCATTTAGAATTCTTTCTTTTAACATCACTCGGTCTAGTTCTCTGACAACATCATTTTCAACATTCATGGAGAATTGGACAAACCCGTGTTATGACTAAACCAATGAGATGTCTTTAAACTGAAGTGTGATTTAGCTCTGTGTAGAGCATCAAATGATGTGCAAGTTCTTACTTAGTGGACTTGTCTACCTATTTCCAGTTCCAACCAATGTGGTATGGTGTCTTTAAATAAGCATTATTTTATTTTCATGTCCTTTCCTGATGGCAGACGTGTTAAATACACTATTCGGATTAATTGTATTTATATGTAGCACTCATCATCTTGTGCAGAGATATGGTTTTGAATATATGGTTTTGAATATATGGTTTTGAATATATGGTTTTGAATGGGATAATGGCCTTTAATTCCAAATTATGAATCAAGATTAACAAGTTTCGGTGCACTAAATATATGGTAACAGATATGTAGTAACTGTTCACACATTTTGTTAATTTAATTTTGTTAGGTTTAACATTTTAATCCCTCCATAATGGTGGACGGTCAAAGGTAGCCTATACAACAAAAAACCCCACTTGTTTGTTTTGTTGCCTTGAGCATTGTATCATAGTAATCTAGACTCAATCTTGTATGTCTGAGAACTACAGTTATAGTAGTAGTGTACAGGGGTAATGTTAGACTACATTAAAGAAAAACCGTGACTCCACCGTAACAATGGTGAACACCTTAATGAACTCGGCACTAGAACAAGCTGCAAATTGAGTTAACAAAGCACGGGGCTCAGGTCAGCTCCGTTAATGCATTTAAGATATTAGATAAGTCACGGCACAATGGCGAGCAATGAGGCCATACATTGTGACACAAAAGCTTGAAATGGCAGACAAATAAACTATAGAGTAAAGCTTTATGAAACAAGACTTTAGTCTGGAGACATGAGAGCATGATAACATGGACCTGTTTGTTCTTGTGTTCACTGGGTTTATAGTAAACCCATACAATAATTACACCAGCACCAGAGTCAAGTCCTGTCCAGACCCTATCCTGAATTTGACGGAATCAATGGGTGAGGTCAAAGTCTGTACCCACGGCAGGTGTGTCCTAACCGTCATTAGACGTGGACAATGTTAATAGTTTACCTTACCTCTTACCAGAGTCAAGCATCTGATGCCGATCACTTTACATCGGTCAGTTTACATCGTCAATAACCATGAATATGTTGAAGTGTATATGTTTTAAATTTGCTCTGCAAGAGCAATTTCATATTTGTCATTTCTTAAACATAGACGTTGCCTCTTCAGCATTAAATAGAATAAACATTTAGAGGAAGTACCAGAAATAGAGGAAATATATTTTTTCAGAACATATAATTATGTGGCATTAGTTCATAAAAGTGAAAAGATGTGTTGTATTTGACTAATCTTGACCTTGTTGGCATCATAGTAAATTTGATGTGCATGTTTTGACAAACACAACTGCATAGATCACAGTTTGTTATATTAACCTTAATCTAAAGACTGATAGAGTTAAATTCTAGTCGAGCACCCCTGGCTCTCAAATACAGCAATTTAGCAATGATCTACAAATTCAGCATCATGCTTTGTTAATTAACATACTTTTGCTTAAAGCTTTTTTTTTTCAAGAGTTTTAAAGTGTACCTATTCCATCACCAAAGTCCAGTGGATGTGCGGCTGTGACATTGTTATAAGCACTAAATCAACATATTAATATTTTTATCAGAACAGGATTAGCTCAGTGACTGGTACATTAAACATGGTATGTCCTATTGAGATAAAGTGCATATAAAAGATCCTTTGCTGCCAATCAAATATGAGTAGCAAAATTCTTTTTAGATCATGTGTCTAAATAACCTTATTTTTGACACTCAATAGCTGCTGATGATTAATAATTAATGTGATCCAGTAGTGTCATTAAAGGAATAACTTTATTTATTGTCCACTAACAGTTAAAGCATCTCTCCCCATCCCTTGGGCATAGTCCATCATTAGTGGAAAAGCATCTGGGACTAAGCACTTTTAAATTTGTTTAGTTGTATGCTGATCATGTTACATGCATCGAACATAGAAATATAATTTTAATAGAAAGTCCTCATCAAGGCTAATCTGATTAATTTGATAGGCCAAAATGTCAACTAATTCCAATTAATTATTGACAGATCTATTCCTAATGGGCTTCCCAGGCAAGATTAATTGAATACACAATAGATTACTTTAATTAAGTTTTTAAATCCCGGTTGTCAATCTGATATTGGTTTTATCTCTTCTTGTGGTTTGATCACAACGGGGTAATGTTTAATAACAACATGTGTGCATTGATGAATGAAACGGCCGGCCTCGACATGAACTGGCAAATTGCGTGTCTGATGTCCCTTGATTACAGGGTAGAGAGATTATGCTTGAACCATTGATGGACATGAGCACCTGGACAAATGTTCTCTACATTTCCATTGGGCATGATTCCTGAAGATCACCTTTATATTCCTGAGAAAATACTCCAGACAGCGGACTATAGTCCAGACAGTGGACTATATAGGTAGCGAATGTTAGATCTGAATTTAATCAGATTGCTGTTTTCAATACATTTATGTGTGTTACTAGGTTTTCACCTTGTTTGACACTAACATGGTTGGAAGCTGTAAATTTTTAAGTAAACAAGTACTGGTATTTAAAATTGTGTACATTCCTTGTATAAATGGCAGACTTTGTTTAATTGTTATAAAACACTGGACTGTATCTTAATTATTAGTTTAAGCAACATTTAGTTAACCTGAAATACAAAATGCCAAATTATATGTATGATTGTGCATTAAGAAAAATAGAGGTTTTTCTATTGCCAATAGCATAATTTCCTTCATCTAATAACAATGAATGTTATTACATTCATTACTTTATCTCGACAGGAATTTCTATAAATTATGCACAGTTACAAGAAATAATTTCCGGGAGTCTATTATTCAGTGCAATTTGGCCTTGAACGCTGGAGGTTAATAGGGTCATGAGCAATTTAATATTGTGCGTGATGGGAAGATAAAAACTTTATTTGAATTACAAACGAATCGGGTGATTTATGTTTTGATTACAAATAATACAACTTGAGATAAAGTGTGAATAATAATGCCTTATATAAATTCAATGTTTGGCTATGAAGCTGCTTTAGTTGCACTTTTTTTACATAGTGACCTTGTTTACAAAATCAATAAGAAATGGTTTGATTTGGGTTGGAATGCATTTTTTTAAAATTCACAGATCATCCAATTATTTATGAATTGTGATTTTTACATAAAATTTTCTATACCACAAAGACACTATGGTAAGCCTGCGGTTCAATGGGTCGAAGGATCAATCCTCATCAGTGGATGCATTGTGTTATGTCCTTTCCAACCACTGATCCACAACTGGCCCATCAAAGGCTGTGGTGTGTGCTATTCTGTATATAGGAAGGCAAACAAAGATCCCTTGCTGTTATTCATTAAAGGTAGCCTATGCGGTGGCAGTGGGTTTCCTCTGTGACCATGTGTCAAATTAATCATGCATTTGACATCAAATAACCACTAATTAATGTGTTTCAGTGGTATTGTTAAACAAACAAACTTTAACATTATGATCATTTTCAAATGCTACAATAATATTTTTCATAAAAATAATTTGTGGTTCAGATGCTACTTGTATTATTATAAATATTGTATATGATCATTGTATCATTCACATGTGTTGGGTGTGTTTCATTGTTGGTTGAGATGGTACAAGTATATAACCTAAGTTCTTAACAAGTTTACATATTATTGTTTTTTTGAAAGAAGTTTTTCACTCTTACCAAGAATGTTAAGTCTGTATAACAACTGTTGTCACACTCTGCTTTTAGGATTCTGTGAAAGAAGTGCTTGTATCCACATAGGTTATCTGTTTGCGCTAAACAGTCTTAGGGTTAAAATGTTGGACCATATTTTCTCTAAACTGATCTCGGTAATCATACTGTACGACTATGGGAAGTATCTGAAGTATGCGGGCAGAGTTGACAATGTCAAAAAACTTGAACATCTAAAGATTTAGAATGACGACAGAAGATTCCCCAACAGCAATGCGAACAACTTCCCTTCAGAAAACTCTCCCAGAAAGTTACTTTCTTAAGGCTTAGACAGGAAGCTTTGGAATTGTTGGCAGCAATTTGAGAAATGTCTGTATGGGAAGATGTTGAGAATGTTTAATGCTGTGGGTGAAATCTTGATATGTAGATGATAGTTTGCTTGACCCATCCTCTGTATGATGTGTGAATTTTATGGATGTCCAGATGTATTTGATTTGAGACACGGTTGAGAGATGTCTGACAAGGTTACTATGATGGCGGCCATGTTTTGGGTCCTGATTCTCTGTGCTTGGTTCCTCACATTCTTTGAATATGTATCACATCACTATGGATGTCAGGTGGATTGGAAAACTCAGAACTTGATTGATATTTTGGTGTGAATACATGTATGTGTGAGATATTAAACAAAGAATTAATGGTATGCTCTTAGGTTTCACACTGTTGTAGGGTAATTGTAGCAGCCGTGCTCTAAAATGTGCTAGTAACTATGTCACTCAAAGCAACGTAAAGAACTCTCATATTTTTTAAAGATGGAACCTAATGTTTGATTTGCATATTTTGTTTAATGCTACTAGTTCAAACTTATCGATAAAAAAAAAACACATTTTACTTTTGATGTCAAATTTTTTTTAAATTGCTTGGTAAAAATAACACTATTAATATTCAAGAAGGTTTTGAAAGCAGATTTGATGCATGCATATTGTGACAGACTTGGTGTGCAATAAAAGCTAATGATCTACGATTGAGTGGCAATGAGAAGATGTTTTGTAATTAATGTATTTAGTTAGTTTGTCGTGTAGAATAAACCTTTCTCTGTATAATACAAACCGAACACTAAGTTGAATTTTATAAACCAGTTGTTTTTGGAGACATTTTACCTCAGGTACACCAACCAAATTATTGTTATGGTACGATGAAACGTCTTTGCCAACAGAAGTGACATTTGAAAGTTTGTCTCTTGCATTTACTTTAGCTGTAAAGTTTCAATTTGCATACGAAGAGTGTCTGCTGAAAGCCAACATGACCCGCTGTTCATGTGTGTATGGGCGTGCTGTTTTCAGTTTAAAGCCATGTTGTCAGTAATCAGAGAGCACTTTTAGCCATTTGTGTTGAGGAAACAATGGTATTAGTCAATGTCCGAGTGATTCAACAGTTCTCAGCAAACACACATATCAACACTGTCTGTTGTTTCAGCGAATGCAGAGTTGTCTTGAGGGTCACACTGTTTGATTATTGGACACAAAGGTGCATTATAGAGCAATAGATTTTGAATTTGTACCTACTGACCATATCGAACTTTAGATTCTACTATGCAATGTATAATTCTCAGGTTCTGCATAGGTCATAGAGATGTTAATATTGATTGTCTGCATAGGTCATAGAGATATTAATATTGATTTTCTTCATAGGTCTTTGTGATGTTAATCCTCAGGTTTTGCATAGGTTATTGTGATGTTACATTTCTTTCTATGCATAGGTCATTGTGATAATATTTTGTAATATTTTGGTCATTAATATATTAATCTTCACTGTATTTTTAGGCCATTATAATGGCAATTCCTTGGTTCAGAATAAGTCATTAATCTTCATTTTCTACAAAGCACTCCAAAAGAAATTATTCTTTCTGACAACTCCATTCTTTAAGATGGTTTGTGGTATTTGGACCAACACTGTTTGGTTTCTAAAAATCTATATAGTTAATCAGTGAAGTCTACTAATAAAAATGATTGATTTAAAAAAAATGTCACTCCCCTCTGGTTATTTTCTATATATACCGGTATAGACATCTATAATCTTTAATAGACTTGCCAACATTGTGCATGTTCAGTGAGGTATACAGCCATCAGACCAGCAGCTGCACTTATCTTATGTGATCTGGATACATGCTGATGCAGAGTGCGTGCATCTATCTATTTTACACAGACATTTAAGGAAGAAGCTCGAGGGAATGAATATGCTAAGACAGATGTGTACAGTGGGTTCTTTCCAGCCATTTTATGAGGAAAGCAATTGTTTTTCCCACCCGCTGTGTTAGATGTAAAATCTATTTTCTGGTAATGGGATAATCCATCCCTTGACTGGCGTCATTGTTTGGACAATCCAGCCCAAGGAGTAATGGCCGCTCTAGGTTGTTCAGCAGAACTAATGTCATTGTAGATCAGTGGAAATGATAATCATTACTCGCTAAATGCATGCAGAACTTTCGGTCCTAAGAATTAATGTGCATGATGGACTTACCAATATGGATATACACTACAAATTATTGTGCGAAACACTTAAATTGCATCGAGTGATGTTAAGAGTACTAGTAGGCCCTATTTCATTATGCTTCTATTTAAGGTGGAGTTCCATTATTTGTCAAATTGTCCTTTTTGTGAATAATATCTTTAAGTAGTAAAGGACATGTTAAAGGTCAATCTGTACCCACACTATGTATGTTTGAACCTTAAGTGTACATTTAAGCATGAGAATGTTTTGGTTTGGTTTGGGTATACACCAGGTAAAATAGTTGGAATAAAAGTAAATTGCAGGTAGAGTTGGGTACATACTATCAGTTGTGTAGGAAGATGACAAAAAGTGAAATTCAAATTTTGAAAATTATATGGTCTAAAAATATATCTGCCCCAAAATCTGAAAAGTAGATGTAGCTTTCCCCAATCCCACACCATGGCCCATATTTTTAACACAACCAGCAGTTTAAAGGTAGACTATGCTGTGGGTAGGGCTGGGTAATTGTTCTTCTTCTTCAGCGTTCAATTGGTTGTGTTATATCCGTGAGAGTTGCAAAATGGGGTTGTCAGGCATAGATCTTTTGCAGAGCCCCACAGCTTGGCATCCATTGTAGTGGGTAATGATATAATTATGTATATATAGATTACATGTAAAATATATAATGTGTGAAGTTTTGTACTGATATGTATGGCACTGGTTTCTTTAAGATGGTGGGAAAGTGTTGTCAATAAAACTCAAGCTTCACTCGTAGCAATATTTGAACAGTTACTTTATGATAAGTACAATCAATGTTTCATTGTTGTGGAAAGCATTAAGTGCTTCGTACCGTGAACCTGCTTGTTAAATCTATCTCTTGAAGCGGTTTCTTCAGGTATCTTCCTCACCCAATCCTCCAAATCACCATCGCTTGAGTGGTCATGTGACAAGACACCTGGACTCAAATTGCCACAAATCTCACAATAGAATGGATTCCCTGTTATTCTTTATTGCCCTGCTCACAGTTATATTTCACTGGATGGGCTTTTATTGTCTATTTCACTCGCCTGTCCTTTAACAATCAACACTTGTTCGATAATAAACTGAAATTTCAAGATAGGAAGATCTCTAAAAGTATTTTAGTATCTTGAAGGTTAATTTAGTATCTTTAAGAAGGTTATTTGTGTATGTTATCACCAATATGTTTTTGCATGATATTGTAAGACATGAACTGAATCATCAATACTTCATTTTTACTCTTAGATTGAGAAATGAGCTAGTGCAAGACAGATTCCCATGATAAAGTATATTAAATGAAGATAAAGTTTGTTTGTCTAACGATTAATAATCATCCACTACAGGATGGTTATGCTGACACAAGGTCTCAGAAGAAATGTTCTGCTGCCATATATACATATATGCTTCTCTTACCAATTAACAGCAAGGGGCATTTTAATGTGCCCTTTCCCATAGACAGGAAGACATATACCACACCCTTTGATCAACCAGTAAGGGATCACTGGTTGGAATGGGAAATAAGCCAATGGGTCTACTGAAGGAGGATCGATCCTTCAAACACAAGCTTCTGAGATGGACGTTCTTTTGCTGTGCTACATGTACGTCCATTCAGATGTCTGTAATTGTTATTAATAATTGGCTAAAAGTTTGACTAAAGTTCACACATAATGATATTTTCATTTGCTTCTTGATATGGTCAGGTCGTGTCAAACCTTTGTCTGATAGTTCCTCCTTCAAACTTTCTTATATATCGGCTGTTAGTTTTAACTTTCTTATAATTATATCAACACTTAGTTTAAAACTAACAGCCCATATAATAATGTTTGAACAAAGATCTATCAGACTAGTCAAACCTTTGATCTGGGTGCACCTTGGTCCTATCCTCCAATGGTTAATGCACCCCCAACTGGGCACAGTTTGCTACCAAGTACTGTACAAGGATACATACTTAATAGCTTAGCAGTTTTCTTTAAATACTTAGCGGTATATTCTTTGAATTCTTCAATGGGATGCTTTATCGTTTGGTATAGATATTGATAAATTGACAGTCTTTCCAATCCATGAGTCATCTAAAACTCTTTATAGTCTGTGTGGTAATTGAAATATTTATTCTAAAAAATATTTATCAATTGGTAATTTAAGCGAAGTAAGATGAACCATTGTTGAATTTATATTGATAACAAATTATTTTAGGCACATGTCCATAGCCAAAATTTGGTTGCCCAGAAACATTGGATATAGAGATATTCTATGCAAGAAAATGTCAAGTTATTTCTATTATAAAAGGCTCTATTAACAGTATTAGACTTAAACATGCTAGAACCACTAAAA
The DNA here is from genome assembly GCA_032273805.1 of Melanodrymia brightae. Lineage (NCBI taxonomy): Eukaryota > Metazoa > Mollusca > Gastropoda > Neomphalida > Peltospiridae > Melanodrymia > Melanodrymia brightae. The sequence continues at coordinate 28,630 of JAUTCZ010105218.1, forward strand.
CCTCAAGACTGTACCTTTAAACTAAGTGTAGTATCCAAAACCAGACCAGTTTATATACACAAATACATATGTATGTAGTTCTAGTAGGTACTATAAATCAAACTCTGCCGGAATGAAACTATCAAACTGAGAATCCTTATTGCAACAACTAGTTTGCTTAGAAAGCAGATCGTTTGACATTCATCACCTCACCATCACTCTAGGTACATGTATATGTAAATTGTCATGCGATACCGCCATTAAAACAGCACTCCTGTTTTCTATTGATCACTTCTCACCTCGGAGATGAGCCAAGCATTTGAACTGGGTCTGATCATGCAATAAAGAGGTTTAACCTGTGATATAGTTCTTTATATTTATATTGTCATGCGATGCAGACATTCAACACAGCCTTTCTCTCTGTACCACACACACAGTATTGAAAAGCATCCTTTTATCATCTCCTCATCAAAGAAAGTATACACTCTGGATACATATTTCCCTCACAGAAGCAGATGGGAGGAAGCATTACTGACTCTGAACATGCAATAGTCTCATAATTTGTGTTTGATCTGATGAAAGTTTGCCATGGATTAGCAGCATCTGTCTTCAATTGCAGCTGAAGATGGGAGATTCTTGTCTGTAAAAGTTAAATCTGAAAAAGAACAAAACAGCATTCGCACATTTTGTAGATTACATCACAATAGTTTATCCTTACCATGCATGGCCAATACGGCTAAATATCTTATGTAAAAAGCTAAGGCGATCTGTTACTGATTTTGGCAGTAAATGTTTCCCCGTCTGTTGAGCCTGCAGCCAGTAGAACTTTTCGAACTCTGTGCATTCTTTTTATTGATGAAGTAATCGTACAATGCTTATCAAACAATTTTACATAATAGAATGACATCACATTTCTGTTGACTTTTAGAACTATGTAATAAATGTATGCAGTTATCTAGATAAACAAGGACATTGTTTTCTCTTCTGTTAACATAAAGTCTATTTGCCTCCAATTAACTTCACTTTATCATCACAGGTGTTCTGAATGGTTTGCTATTAGTATTGTATTATGTTCATTAGTTCTCATGAAAATTACAAAAATAAGATAATCGGGCTAATGATGTGATTAGAGTTTCTTCTCATGTTCATTAGCCAGAAAGTTGCTAATTTACAGCTTACTAAAATTGATATATTGAATATAAACTAACTATGTGGGATGACTCTTGTGATTCAGTAGATTTATTCAACATCATTATTATTAATATCATACGCTTTATTAAACGAAAACAAAGGTTAATGATTCCCTTTACAGATGTCAAAGCTTGTACACCAATAAAAAAAAACATTAAACAGTAGCATTCAGTTGACATTCTTTTTGCTTCGAGAATTGCTAAATAATTGTATAATATATATATACTTTATATATACAGTGAAACCCCTCTAAAACAAACATACTTGGGACTGAGAAAAATGTTAAGTTCAGAGGGGTGTTTGGTTTACTGAAATTTAAATGAAGTTTGGTTTGGAGGGAATTCTGGTTTACCAAGGGTCTCGTTTAAAGGTGTTTCCTGTTATATTCATGGTCCCCTCATTTCTCTAGCCCCCAACCTCCCCACCCCAATTCAAAATTATCTCTTGCATGAAAGAACCTGACATGTGAACTATTGGAAAGTCATCTACATCCTGAGCTGCGAGTACTGACTCATTGATCAGTGTTGACATGTTAGAATAGACACATCAATGATAATAAAGCACAATGGTTGACCAACTGACTGAACTCTTTGAAGGTGTATTCATTTCATTTAGCTGACGTCATGTTACACAGCAGATTGGAAACAGTGTGAGTGTGCATGTTTGTATATTGATACTGTTAAAAACAATCAGTCGAAACAGCAATCGGAACGATACCGATAAAAAGCTTGTTTGCTTAATGACATCACTGGAACACATTGATTATTAATCGGCGGTTATTGGATATCAAATGCATGATTGTATCGACACTTGGTCACAGAGAAAACCCACTGCCGCCAAATAGGCTACTCTTACCGAATAAGAGCAAGTGATTTCTGTGGAAAATACTATACTTCTCTCAACCTTTAGACCAACTATCACACAATAACTGAAAATGTTTAGGTTTCAATGTGCACCAGACACATCAGACGTTGGAACAAAGATATGTTTTGTAGTAAATAATTTTCAAAATTTCAAACGTTCTCCATCCCCACCACTTCCCACCCACAGCCTTGTATTAATCTCCATGCAAGTCAAACATATATTCTTACCATCAGTATTATGTAGTATTTTAAACTACAGTGAAATCTGTCTTAAGCTGCCAGCTAAGGGAATAACAAACATTGGGCTCTTAAGACAGGTGGCTGCTTAATACAGGTCATAATGCACTAAAATTGATAATTTGGTAGAATATTATGGTGACCATTTAAGACAGGTGGCTACTTAATACAGGTAGCCACTCAAGCAGGTTTGACTGTACATGTATTTGTTAAATTTCTTAAAGCACTAAATCTTCCCAACCTGTTGTCTAAAATCCACCCAAAATGTGAGAAAATCGTATACCTGACGTATTTTGGGAATCAAGGATTTAACATAAAAGCATCACTTTTCAATATGATATGCAAATAGCTTTTAACAAGAGGTACTACGTAGAAACGGCTGACCCTAGCATGTTGCACCTCTGAACACAAATAAATTTGTGAACTCTCCCCTTGTTGACAAAACCGGCGGGGAGGTGCCATCCATGTGCCATCGTGAGAACGGGAGTGTAGTGAATGAAGCGGGCATGGCAGATTACCCGTACTATAGTCACAAACTGACCACCGTGTGAATAAGGAGGTTTCAAGTACGTGTGCTAACTAGTGGTGACAAAAAAAAGACAAACATGGTAAAATGCATGGATTTTGTGGTGTGGAATTGGTTGATAATGTTACCGAAACTTGTCTAATCCGGTATTGTGTCTAAACCGCCACATTTTGTCAGTGTCTCGTTATCTAGTTTAGACAGTCCACTGTATCTTGTTAGTTGTATCATAATCAAACATATGGTTTCAATGTTAATAAAACAGGTACCGGTAAGTAAAAAAGTGCCATAATTGACATAAATATTTCCAAATTTATTTTTGGCTCATTAACCTTTTTTTTTTGCTCAACTTCTTTTTTTGTTTTAATCAAAATTCTACTTTTTCTTAATTTTTTAAATAGTTAAATTTTTTTGGTCATGTTATCTCCATCAAAAGGAAAGTTATTGTTATTAAAACACACATTAACTTTTGTCGTGTTCATTAGAGCACACTTGTTGAGATTACACTAATATGTTTTTGGCATTTCTATTGGAAGATGGGTGTTGATAAATAATAGATTTTGTGTATAATTACCTGGTATGAGATATAATTATAATATTCTTGTACTCAGCTACCTGAATCTAGCAGTTGTTCACCTGACCTTGTATTGTACGATCTGCGAAACAATAACAATGTGGATAGTTTTACCTAACCCTTTAAGTATGTCTGTCCACAACAAACAAGTTGTGAAAGGTCTTCTTGATAGCAGGATTAAGTGGCTGGCTACCAGGTGAACTGAATACAAACAAGAGTTGCCTAATGTAAGAGCAGATCCAGAATTTGTAAATAGTGGGGACTTATTTTAGAAATAGGGGTCCCAATAAAGAAATAGGTACTATGTATTTACCAAAATTTTTAATATTTATGTAGAAAAAAATCAATAATTTACTGAATAAGGGTAGGATCTGAGCCCCTATAGCTTGCATCCCCTAAATCTGCCCTTGTAGTTTTATGACACGACATATACATTTGTAACAGTAACATTCTTTTTGGGGCAAAACAGTTAAATGTTTTGAAAATGAAGCAAAATACATTTATTGAATTATTCAAATTAACCTTTTTTTTTCATCACTAACCTTTTATTAGCATTGCTGGTCCATATATAAGATTGTATAAGAGTTCTTTTTTTTATAAGTGATCTTCAATGGCAAAAATTTATATATTTTTTAAAGATTGTACCGTTACCTAATAAATGGATCATTTAGAATATGTTTTCCTGTGGTGTGATTAAAATGAAACAGGATATTTTTTAAAGGTGAGCATATTCTGCTCTACTGGTTGCAGCTGTAATCATCTGCAAAATTTACGGTACACACCCAATAATTGGGTTGTAAGGAAAGTGAATTTTTCTTCTTCTGATTAATCATATATTTTTGTTTAAACTGTATGAAACAGTGTTTGGTGTCTTTGTCTTATTTGTTATGGTTGGCACAGTTTGCATTAATAACAGCCTCATATCTTTGATCTGCAATGGCGGTATATCAAACAAAAATTGTAAAGTACTATAACATTGCCGCCAAAGGGATCAACTTGGTCTGCTGAACAATGAAACTACCTGACATACTGCGATGTGTTAAGTTGATGGTGTAAACTAATATACGTAACTGACGAAAAGAAGAAAACATACATTTAGTTCTTATTTAGATTCTTTATTTAGATACTTTATTTATCAAGAGATCTGAGACTTGTAAATTCCTCCCTCAGGTGTTAGCTATAAAGAGATTATTATATGTAACCCACCCATACCCCCAGCTATAAACTTAATCTATAGACCACATTTTTATTGTGTGTATTATAATATCTGCTTAAACTTTGTAGCAAGACTTTATTCAGTACACATATGGTTTTTTCTTAATGAAAATGGAGAATTTGCATGCCATTCGAGCACCACAAGGGTATGGGGGTGGGTGGGGTGGTATGGGCGTGGGGTGGCCTGAGGTGTGTCAGTGGTTTATCCAGGTAGTCTGCAGTACTGAACATGGGCGGCCCCTTTCAAAAACAAAATGGTACTATAAATTCCCAATTTCATGGCTAAAAATTGTCAGTTGGATATTAACAAATTGTTTCAATATAATTTTTAGCCAAATTATGACTGTAAAGTACATTTAAAAAATCCCTTGCTGCTACTTCAAAAAGACGAGAATACTTAGTGGCAGAGGACTTCTTCTGATATCCAATAGCTGATGATATATTAATCAATGTGCTCTAGTGGTGTTGTTAAAACAAACAAACAAACTTTATCTTTTAAGACAGTGTCATTGTTTTAATCTCAATAAGAGTGCCTACACACAAGCTTGACATATTTTTTTGTTAATATCAATGCATGTATAGCTTAAAAACATTTAGTGATTCTTAATATCAACACAGTTTGTCATATCCCTTTACAAGCTTTCAATTCAAGACTGTCATGTTTTGTTCTCCTTGTAAACCACTAGAGTGAATTTGAATCTGTTTGAGTCTTTAATTGTGAAATAAATGACACAAAATCATTAATAACACTTTGTGTGTTCAGTTTTTAACCGACCACCCTGTATCACCTGACATAGAACAGTGTTTAACAAGTGAACAACCGAGACCAGTGTAATCATATGTCACTGTTTATTGACGTTATCTCATAGATATCTTGCACTTCGTGGCTGTATCTTTTAGTTTTTGTCAATATTGATGCTCAATATCAATTGCCAGGTTTTTACGTGATACTACTTTAAAAAAGTTATGGACTATAATTATTATGGTAAATAATATTTTTGTTACATGTATAGCTGAAGGTTAAGCTATATATTGTGCTTTGATCAAAGTGTGTCTAGCTAATTGATTGAAACATCCATCTGATATCTGAGATCCTCCTTCGTGGTCTCATTAAAACCAATGGTTTTTTCACATTCCAATCAGTGCTCAATGGCTGGTACATCAAAAGATGTGGTATGTGTTATCCTGTCTGGGAAAATGTATATAAAATACCTTTTTGGAAAAAAAATTCTGTGTGGCGTCAATAGTTTTTTTTGACACCATGTGTCAAATTGAGCTTGACAACCAATACAGCAATAAGCAATGACTATTTATAAATGTGGTTTAGTAGTGTTGTTAAACAAATGTGTAATTTATGCGTGTAAATAAGCTAGATGCAGCTTGGCATTGAAGCATCCATTTGAAGTACAATATGTCACATGCTCAGTCAATCCCCATTTCAACCAGTTTTCCATGTTTTACATCTACTTTGACACATGGTCTGCAGAAAAAATCCACACCCAGGGTACTCTTTTCAGTACACAATTCTTACAATACATATGAAATACAAAACATGGAACACTAGTTGGAATGGGAAATGTTTTAAACAAGTCTTAAGACTATGTGAATCAATCCTGCCATGCATCGCATCAGTGAAACAGACACACTACCACTGAGCAACATCAAACCCCTGTGCTGGTGTGGATGTAAAAGCTGAAATACATGTAAAAGCCTAAATACAGTATGTATTGTTTAACTTGTATAGGACACTTGTTTTGCAGAGTATACATCCATTAGTCACATGGCCCACATATCCTGCCTATTGTTTGGTCATTTCCGGTCGTGTCATTGCCCAGGGACTACGGCTGCTTCTTGTGGAAGTACTTATTTATCAGTTCCTATTGATAATAGTTACACCTGTCAATAAACAGTGAATTATTCCTACTGGAAACCATATGCTTTGATCACACAGTGCTGAGGAAATCAGCAGCGATGGAGGTTTTAATTTCATTTGATTTGACGCAATCGCTGTTTGTTTTGTTTAATGACACCACTGGAACACATTGATTATATCGACACTTGGTCACAGAGGTAAAACCTTATCTGCTACTCTTCTTCAAATAACAACAAGGGATCTTTTATATACACTTTCCCACAGACAGGATAACACACACCACAGTCTTTAATGTACCAGTCATGAATGACTGGTTGGAATTGAAATAACCCAACAAGTCCACTGAGGAGGATCGATCCATTGACCTATCCAACCTCAGATGGACACTCTTGCACTCAGCTACAACCCACTCCAAATGGCTGTAGACAAAATTAAGCGTATAGTTATTATGTGTGTGGTTTTAATACATAAAGAAAGATTGTTTAACGACGCTCAAGAACATTATTTATTGGCTATTTGGTGTAGAACATATTGATATTATGGTGCATGGTTTACAAAAAGAAAAAGAAGATAGATTTTTTGATTGACTTTATTTATTCAATGACTTTTAGGTGTCAAACATATTATATATTATTATTATGGTTATTATCTAAAGTGCCTTTTACGGGCATACCAGTCAAGAATAATCCTGACATAATTTATACAAAAGTTTTTTAAAAGTAGTTCGGATTTAAAAACCCATTACCTTCAAACAGATTAGACATAATATGCTGATTTAGACAGAATGTATATGTCAATAATTGACTTTTAGGTAATATGTGTAATGTGTAATTCACTTCTAAAGGTGTTATTTATATTACCTGATTATACTGTCAAACTTCATTATCTCAAACTCTGCAATCTCAAATATCCTGTGATATCTCGAGCAGTATGTCTGAACAAACTGTTAATTATTTACCAGAGACAATGATGGTTATCTCCAACTGCGGATATCTCATTAACTACAGATAGTTCTCGTCTCCTCAACTTCAAGATAACAACTTTGACTGCACTACATACATAATTAACACAAACACATTTAGTATGTATGATCGTGTACATGTACCGTAATACAAATAACAGAATAAAAAACACAAGTCATTACACTATTATTATTATTATTATTATTATTGTTGTGTTTAACGACACCCCAGCACGAAAAAAAGATATCGGCTATTGGGTGTCAATATATGGCGTAAACGAACAAAAATCAGTGCATAGAGCTGACATATAAATCACAAAATTATGGTAAAATCTACAAGCAAAGTCATTACACATGCAAAGTCAATTTTGTTGTTGAATTTTACATGTTAGATTATACATATTGACTGTAACATGTATGAAGTGTAGAAATGAAGCCAATGTTTCACACCTTGCTCCAGATTTGACGAAATGGTGTGATTCACCAACCTCGTTCCCCAACACCTGTCAAAGGATTTTCTACCTTTGTTGAGCCTTTAATTGGCTGCATGCTTTTGTGGTGGCTCATACCCCATGATCAGCTCATTGTGGGGAACATTAGATCTCTAATCGGAGAGGTTAATAATGGTCATGACATGGTTTGTAATGACCACCAACAGTTACAAGATATGCTATTATCGCTTGCTTAAACCTGGCTGTGTGGAACCACCTGCAGTGTTCCTTTCACAACGCATATTGACTGATCCTTTTAGCCCTTTCTAGAATGGTCACCCTATAGTTACTGATCTTTTCCTTTCTTGATGTCTGACAGTATGTTAAGGGGAATGTCCCATTATTTTCAGGAATGGAGAGTTACGAGGATATTCCCCAACTTAAAATACACCAATATAGATAGTATTTTTCAGTAATTTAATACTTTAGAACAATATTCCTCTATGTTAACACTTCAAAATATATAGTTATAATCTTATTGCACAATTTTAAGTGAATATTTGTCACACTCCACAGTAACTTCATCACAATGTATTTCCTATGCATGAGTGAGCACATTTAAGCTATCACTCCATTACTTAAAAATAATGGAGCGCTGAGACAATAGCGTGACATCACAAGTGTATTTTAACTATTTGTCTCATCGTATGCTGAATTGCTGCTTATTACACAATGTTAGTCTTTAATATTAAACAAAAGAACTAATAGAAATGTGTCACCAATGGATGTCTCTATTGATGTCTATTGCCACAAGAGGCAATTCACGTCAAACCATATCGCTAATTTTGATAATATTTGTTTGGTTTTAGGGTCATCAAGGCAGTGTAGACCGCGATGACTTGGACAAACGACAATACCTTTGCCCTAAAGAGGTTTACCGCTTGGTGAATCATATACATGAATATGGCAGAGATGCGGTTTGTACTTTGAGATTAATATTTTATGTACAACAGCATTATCAACTTCATATTGTATTGACTTGTAAAATAGATAATAATTGATAATCATAATTGTTTACATTTGTTAAGAATATTTCTTTTCTTATATTAAGTACAATGTACTTTGTCTTGTGCAATTGTGCATATTTCTTTATTGCGGTCAATCTTTTAAATTAAACTTCTAATAAGACTGAGGCACCTCGCTAAGTAGTATATATGATTGGAGTTGAAAATGTTTATGTATAGTACATGATCGGAGTAGGAATTTTTGATTGATGTGTTTCAGGAGGAACTTTTCAAGCAACCTGGACAACAGCAAGAGATTAGGCGCATAATTGACTGTCTGGATACGGGTGTATCTGACAAACTCAGTATCCTTTACAAACTACATTTTACTTCCTTAGCTAATTCCTACAGCATAGTGCTATTGCACAGCGAAGGTAGACATGTAGAGTAATAAACTGACATGTGTTGAACTCTACGGTTGATTCCAGCTGGTTTATTATTCCCCCACTTTAACAAAGTGTGTGTATATAGTGTTTACTGTGTCCATCCATCCATCCATTCATTCATTTCATCTATTTCTCTTCGACTTGTATGTAAAATAATTTGGCATTATGATGTCCTGTCTGTGGTAAAGCAGATTAAATTGAAAAGTGTAACATTCATGATAGTAGTCCATTTTGTTCTCTTATTCACTAGATCTTGTGTCACAATTACATAATGTCTGACACCTAATATTGCACCCACATACAGGCCTCGACGTAAGACGCGAACGGTCGTTCAGGTTACGCGTCGGTTACGGTGATCGAAAATACCGAGAACGG